>JAGKTI010006617.1:25656-38179 GCA_018397915.1 Birgus latro
TTTAGAAGTTAGTTATGCAAAGTTCATATTTATGTCAGTCTGTCTGTTGTATATCCTCTGTTAAATTATGGTGTTTGTTTTACTTTGTATTTCTGTGAGTTTCTGGGTGTTACAGCTCTTCATTCAGTAATAAATCACAGCCTGTTTTGCATTTCTTGTGTTTTTTATAGTTCTTTGTTTGCTAATAAGCTCTGCTGGTTGTTTTCAGGCCATGTTCAAGAGTGACGAGTGCCCCAAGCTGGTGTCGTGTGAGTTTGTCCACAACTCATCCTGGTACGTCACCTTTGAGTCCGACGAAGACGCACAAAAAGCCTACTGGTACCTTAGGGGTGTTGTCAAGACTTTCAAGGTGAGTGGAAAATATTAATCATATTTCAAGGCCCTATTGTTTGCTCTGCTCTCTTTGCGCTCAGGTTTGCTCTTCACAGTAATATACCGTAATGCCTCACGTGCTAGTTTTCTCTTATTTATATTATTACTAGGGGAGAATGAGAGATTGACTTAAGTATGAGTGAAGTGGAAAGGGGAGAGGAAAGGAGACTGGGGTGAGTAGGAGGAAAGAATGGAGAGATGTAAATGAGGATAGCATGATATGGAGGGAGGGCAGCCTGCTGGTGGAGAATGGGGTGACATGGAGTTTTAATGTTTGTGAAATATTGAGCCTTTTTCTCATTGCAAAGTTAACAGTATCACATAGTATTGAATTGTGTGATTTGGATGCTAGTGTGGCTGATCTATTACTGTTTACTATTGGTGCTCTTGTATTCATTCTGTGGGCCTGTAGATGGCACTGTGAGGATGATTGCAAAGGAAAATATGTTATTCAGTTAGTTACTTTATCCATCATTATTTGAATGCTATCAGAATAGGCACCTATAGTTTAGTGTTATTTTCCTCCTACGGCCCATCTCGTAGGTTGGAATTAAGGCTGAGATGATCCCCCCTCAGGGGGGGAAATGACATCCTTGCAAGACTTTGAGCATTTCTTTGACACCATATCTCTTGGTGGGAATTTAAGTGTTGATTATGTTGAGCTGTGTTTTTAGAATATGTGAAAATTTGAACAGGACCAGCCAATCCTTACAAAAAATTGAGGTAGTTTTGGCTTCAAACTGTGGTTTGTCGATCACCATCATATGGGAACAGTGATGGTGATGCATGCCAGTTTGATTATAGCCTGTTCTGAACTGTTTTTCCAGGACAAACCGATCCTTGCAAGAATAAAGACTAAACCAATGTCAAGACTTGGTTGTTTGTCAGTGTTACCCTCGTATGGGAACAAGGGTGGTGCTGGTGCTGGCGGTGGTGGTGCCGGTGCAGAGGGAAAGGAAGGCTGTGCTGCCCCTCCCACTCCAGGTCCTGCTGGGCTGAATGGGGGCCCAGCAACCCCAGCCCCCGCCAACAGCTACAACAACCCTGGGGGCCAGCGCTTCATGTACTCCACCCAGTCCTCTGTCACACCAAACTCGTACTCGTACACCTACTCCACGCAGACCACTGCAATGCCAGCAGCATTCGTAAGTGATAATGCTCTCTGTTCAATTTGAAGATTGTACGAAACTGTTAAACCCCCAGTACATAGCGTAAGGCATGTCCAGGCAAATTGGTGTTTTACTTGATGCCATTCCTTCATGCTTTATGGATAATTTAAAGAGGAAAGAAGAAAATTGAATTGCACGAGAAATTGATCTCAGATAATAGCAGCTGTATAATAAAGGTGGTAAGTGAATCTCTTTTTTTTTTTTTTTTTTTTTTTTTTTTTTTTTTAAATGAGGGAACAGTTTGCTGGCTCCTGGCCCCTGTTTCCTTCTTCTTTGCCTTTATATATTTTAAAAAAAAAGAGAGAGAGAGAGAGAAAGAAATGACTGGGTGACTGTGTTGCCTGATTATACAAACACCCCTCTATTCTCCCATCTCACTTGTATGGAAGATGGTGGAGGACTGCAGAAATCAAACCAGCCTGCAATTCATAATGTTCACATTCAGAGGAATCTGGGGCCACAGTGATAATACCAATAGTAATGTCCTCATGCAATTCATTTATGTACACCAGGCTCTCCACATTTGTGGAATCTACTTTTGCGGGTCTCGCACATTCGCGGATTGCCCCTCTGTGGAGCCAAGACTAAATTTAGTGGGTGTGATTGCAATAATTTGGGGTATATATGTAGCTGATGACCAAGTCATCAGCTATTTGTGATGTTTAATGCTGCTTTCAGGTTCCAGATATGGTTTATTAGGTACAGTATGTGCACAGTTTCTTACAGGGGATGATTTGCAGCTGTAGAGGCAGTTATGGGAGGGTGCACCAAACATTTGTGACAATTCCACATTCGCAGGAGTCTGTGTCCCCTAACGCCTGTGAATGTGAAGGGCCTGGTGTAATTATTTAAGAGTGAACATCTTATCATTTACCAGTTATGGACTTTAATAATTTTGCACAATGCTTTGGGCTTAGGATGTCCGTGAAACATGAATGAGAGGTTAAAGTGCAATGATTTTTATATTCATTATTCTGAAAAGTGAACATCTCTGGATGATAAAAACTTGTATTTGTGAGTAAAATATAAAGGAAGAAATTAGAGGTAAATAGGATTTTTTATTTATTTATTTATTTTTTTTATAGTGGATATGAACATCTTTAAAAAAATGGTATTTGTCAGCAAAGTAATAAGTAGCTCATCAGTAAATCACTTGAAAAGGAAAAGGCATATGTTTTAGCAGTAATGGATAGTGACCCTATAAAAAGAATAAAGATGAATTATTTTTTATATCTGGTAGAGAGGCATGTTTTCACTTTATAAATACAAAGTGGAAAGAGGAGTAATTGTGTTCATTTTGACCCCAGTGGTACACAGTGGACCGAACCCGGAAGCTCACATGACAAAGGCTTCCTGGATGGTAGCTGGTTGTAAAAAATCAAAATGGGAACAATTTTTTTCCCTGTCACTGATGGAGAACAGTAACAAGATCTGACATATTGTTCTGTTTGACAAGTTTGAAGCTGTTGTGACTGTTCTTTCACTAATAAGAACAAGAGTAGAACCAGGTTGTGTATTTTCCAGTTTAAAAGGAGTGAACAGTTGTAGTTATCCTGACACAAATGCAGAACAGTAACAAGAGCTGGATTTTATTTTCTTGGAGGCAGTTGTAATTCTTATACTAATATTGTACAATAACAAGCTGCATTTAGTTCATATCACAAGCTAGAATCAGTGAACAGTTGTTATCGTGTCACAGTCCCCCCCCCTCCCCCACTAATGCAGATGAATGACAAAAGCTGCATTTTTAGTTTCAGAGTTTTACTCAGTTGTTATCCAGTGGACTCAGCTTGGTGGGGTAGTAAGAGAGAGAGAGAGAGAGAGAGATAAGTTCCCCTCTCCCTTCCTCCCCACAAAAGAAAGACAGGAGCTGCATTTTTTGTTTCAGTTTTACCCCAATGTGATGCAGTGGACTCAGCCTGGCGGGTTCTACGACATCAACAGCTTCCTACAGTTCAACGGACTTTCCCCTCAAGCTGCCTTCAAGCCACCCACCAACCACACCATGCGTTACCCAGGCGCCAGGAGGTCAGTTTGTGCCCTTGAGAGATCTATAGTTTATTCACATTAACTTGCCAAACACTTTCATCTAGTTTGTAGTTAGTTCAGTGGTTGATTGAGTCAGTACTACGGCTCCATGTCCTTTCGATAATTTTTTTCATGACTGGCAACTTATATTTTGGTGCTGAGCCCTTGTTACAGTTCAAATTTCAAGATGGAATGATGACAGTATTATACCCTGTTTAAGTGAACAGAGTATAGGCATAAAATGCTCTTATCTTGGATGCTGTTATGACAGGATGTTAACACTAGAATATGGTGTGAATTCTTCCACACACTTCCACACTCATTCACCAAGCCTAGCAGCTTCCCTTTATCTTCACTTAACAACCCATTATCATTTGCAAACAGCAGTACAGGAAGTTTCCAAACACTGCCCTCTCTCATTAGGGTCACTCCAACATCCACTGCCCTACCTTGTATCTGTTTTATAACCCCTTCCATATACAGATTCAACAACCGTGGAGACATGATCCATCCCCGTATCAATCCAACCTTCAGATAGAAAAATTCACTCAGTTCACTATCCACATGCACTACAACCTTAGCTCATTCATACATACTCTTCATGCCATTCAGCAACTTCCCATCTGCTCCATATATTCTTAATATTTTCCACACTCCTTTTCTGTCCACCCTGTCATGCTTTCTCCAAATCCATGAAGGCCACATACAACTTCTTTCCCTTGTCTAGAAACTTTTATGACCTAAGAATGAATATTGGATTTATGCAACCTCTTCCCATCCTAAAACCTCCCTGTTGTCCAATTGATTCCTTTTTTATTTCTGTAACTCTGTTGATAAGTATCCTTCAATATACTTTTCCTGTTACACTAAAAAACAAATGCTCCTATGATTACCACACACTTCTTTTTCCCCATTTCCTTTGTCATCGTCATCATCATCTGGACCACCTTTCCCACCCTAGGGCAGGGTGAGGAGCAGCAACGTCCAGACAGCCTATGTTTGCCCAGTTCAGTGGGCCACGCTTTCATTCACTCATCATTCTAGCCCATGGAATCCAGGATCCATCAGATAGGTCAAAAACTTCCACCACATTCTGTAGCTTCAGATGGAGTCAGTCCGAATGCTGTCACCTTAAAAAGGATGCCAATTCCCTGGTTGTGCGCTTCCCCACACAAAACTCATCCAGCCAGCTTGGTCTGCTGTTAGTCCTCCAGCCCCACCAACCTCCACACCTCCCCTCCTCACACACTCATCCCCCCCTTCCGCCTCCCCTCCTCCCTCCTTCAAACTCACTCAGATATACTCTTTTTACCACTCTGTTGTCATCCATTCTCTCCTCGTGACCAAACCATTTCAGTACGCTCTTTTTGATTCTGGTGTCCACAGACTTTCTCACTCCTTTGTACAGGAGACTAATTATACCTGAATTCCAATCATCTGGGACTCTATCTTCCTCCCAGGCCAAGCTGCACATCTTCCATGTCCATTCTACTTCTGTCTCTCGCCCATGCTTCAGCATTTCACCACACAACCCATCAGTTCCTGGGGCTTTCCTCATTTTTATTTTCTTCATTGTTTCCATTGCTTCTATCCTACTGATTTTCTCCTCCTTTTTTCACATCCTTCCTTTGCCAACCGTTCCACAGCCACTTACACTTACATTACATTCATTCTCTATGTTTAACAGTTCCTTAAAGTGTTCTCTCCATCTTCTCACTTTTTCTCCGCTCTCCATTATTAATGTACCACTTTTATCTTTCACTCCCCGACTAACTTCTTTATCACCCTGTCTAACTCTTGTTAGCTACCTCCTTCCAGAACATATTTTTAATTCCCTCTACTTTACACTCAGATTCCATATAAATTCCTCATCCACCATTTTCTTATTCTCTCTTACTAATCTTTTCACCTCTCTTCCTCTCTACATATAACTCACTCTTTCATCTTTCAACTTCATCCATGCCCAAGCTTCCCATCCACTCACTATATGCTTAGGTGCTGCTTTTGCACCACACCTTGTCTCACTGCTTCATTCCATCATGCTGTTCCGGAACATCCACCCCTTTAAGATACTGACATTTTTTGCTTTCTTCCAAATACTATTTTACTCAGCTCGGTATGTAATAGCTATCGTACTGATGGGTTGCAGTGTGTTAGCTTTAAAAAAAAAAAAAAAAATCTTGGAAAGTAGTGTGTGCCAAATCAATGGATAATCACAGAGTTATTGTTTAGTTAGCTTTTACTGAAGGCGTTGTTTTGTCAATATTTTGCAGTGTATTTAAACAAGTCAGTCAAAGGATGCCATGTTTTCTCATAAGGAATTCCCATGCAGTATTTTGGTTGACCATACTACACTTTTCTGTGGACTGGAGACCAAAGCAAATGCCAGAGTTAGCCAATTATTACCCAACAGTTGCTGAAAGCTGTGGAAATAAAGAAATATGAGGTGTGCATGATGAGTGATGATCATGTGGCTAGTTTCCATATTTTAGCCATGTTATTGTAGTTTCTGTCTTGTCCCCTTGCAGAAACTCAAAGCACCGTGATGGCGGGAGGTACGACAAGGGTGATGGTCGGCACAACAGCGGTGGTGGGGGTGGCGGTCAGGGTGGTGGTGGTGGTAATAGTGGGCCTGGCTCCCACAACCCCCCACACCCCGGCCACTACCAGCGCCACCATCTGCGTCCCCCTGCCCCACAGTCCCCCTCGCAGGGCTCCCACCGGGTGCCCCCCAACCAGGCTCCGGTGGCTTCCCCGGCAGCGCCCTCTGTTGCACCCACACCCCCTCCTCCTCCGCCCCCACCTCCCCCACACACCGCTGCGGGGGCCAGTGGTGGCAGCTCTCAAGACAGCTTTGCTCATAGTGATTTCTCCATAGCTAGTCAATCCAGCCTGTACACCTCCTTCAGCCCCCCCATGGGTCAGCCCTCAACTCTGGCGGGAGATAAGAAAGAGGTGGTGACGGTGACAACACGGTCCAACAGTATACCCAACCAGGCTTCCCTACCCCCATCCACCAGTACCACCACTGCCACCAGTACAGTGCCCACCAGTAGCACTGCCACCAGTACCAACACTGCCGGTACTCCGGACCCTCACCAGTCCCCCTCTGCCACCCCTGTTGCCCCTCACCTCATCCAGCCTCCCTCCCCCCACGGCCATCCCCCTCCACCGCCGCCACCCCACAGGCACCACCAGTACCCATTGGTGGGGCCACCCCCGCCGCCACCTCACCGTGGTGGATACGACCACTACCATCACCACCACCCACCACACCACCACATGGCAAGGGAACCACAGCAGCCTAGGCCAATGTAAGTGCCCTAACATTATTATTGTTATTATCGTCAATCCACCTATTTTTCCTATTAATAGTAGTGTTACATTACTATGCATTTTATTCAGAGTAACATTGGAGGTTTTAACACCACATCCTTTGCAATTTATTGTGAATATAACACTAGCCATCTGTAATGTTACCTTTATCTTTGTAAATAGTTTGCATCAGTAACAGATAAATGGATAATTTAGTGTAATGTGCAGATTCACAAAGTAAGTTACAAAATCTCCCAAGTCACATCTAATAAGACCCTGTAAGTGAGCTGCCACAGTCATACAGTCCATCTTAGCTAACAGCTTTATTACCAGAGGATCGGGCAAGGTAGGGTCCAGAAAACAAGGAAAGTATCAGGCAGATGTATGTGAAGTGCATTGGTAAATAATGCAGATAGGTGTGTGAGGAGGCAGGATTTCATGGGCTGAGCGGTGGGTGAATGAGTGTCTGGTGTGCTTCACTAGGTATGCTGTCGCTAGTTCTCCCTCTTGTTTTTAGGATACTGCCTCATCCCATCCTCAGATGGGAAAGTCAGGATGATGGGCATTTACACAACTTCTGAATGGTGTGACATGTAAGCAGTAATGAACACCTGAATGAGTGTTGTTTATTCAGTTGGGCAAACTTTGTATAGTATTTCACACACACTTTTTTTTTTTTTGCCCATGGACTAAGGTAGGGTGGGAAAGGTCTTGATGATGATTCAGGAGTGTATTACTTTTTTACACTTCATGGATGTGGCATGTCTTTGTATCAGTTAGCTTTGTTCATTGTGGATGAGTTTTTATCTGTCACCCAACCCATTATTGCCCAAAGCCAACTATGTGGTTGTATTTGTGCCACTTCATGAAGGTGTTCTTCTGCAGCACCAGGAAAGATTTTGAAGTGTATTACGTATTGTCTTTGAAGGCGAGGTTTGCGACGACGGCCGCGGGGCAGGGAAGATGAAGGTCCCAGTGGGGTTGGACCACGAGGAGGTCCAGGTCAGCGGGGTCCAGGGGGTGTTGGTCCATCAGTGCCTCCCACAGCTGATGCCAGTAAGACCAACGGATCACACCACCAGGACCTCTCACAGCCGCCACCACCTCCTCCACCTCAGTTTGACCTCCAGGCTTCTGCCTTCCCACCTCTCCCAGGTTAGCATAGTACATTTCTGGCACCATATTCTCAGCAGCTGGGAAAGCTTTATAGAATGTGCTTGTGGGGGTAATGTTTTGAATATTACAGCATAATGCTCTCTTGTATTTTGTTTATACTTATTCATTCATATCATTCATTCATGTTGATTTTATATACTGTAAGTAGTATACAGGAAGATAATGGTGGTAATGTTAGTGCACAAATATACAGAAGTCCATTAGTAGTTGTAGCACCAGATTCATCTGAAACTTGAACTCAGTGGACTGCAGGCTTAAGTTGATATGCAGTACACGAACCTCCCTTTGTAGGGTTAGCATGCATTGGCAGAAGTAAACTGCAACAGATGTGCTAAGGATTCGCCTCTGTCAACAAGAATACAAACCCTGGTGTTTAACCCGTCACGTCCCGACCGATTTCCTACCTCTGTACCCCCAGTCCCAAGCTTCCCCCCCCTCAAATCTTCGCTTTTGGTGAGAAACATCAAAAATTCGTAGAGAAATTGCCCTCCTGAGGTTATAAGTGGTGCTACAGGTGATAAGTCAGCCTTACCTTTTGTTCTCACTCAGGGTATATGGCCTCAAAGAAAACGAACTACGGGAGGGTAAACTAATTCAAGCCACTTTAAATTACGTATTTATTTATTTGGTACGAATTTGTGTAGTACAAGACTATATTGGTTTTCACAATTATAGAGGCAACAGAAGCATTGTTCATTCACCAAACACTCCCAATATAGCTCCTTCCTTTACGGCATTACCACCTCATCACTTCTGTTTGTTTTTTGCTCTAGCTTCTATGTTTCTTTGTCCTTCACCTCAGGAATCACTTTCACCATGAATTTCGTCATTGGAGAGACCGTGGGCAACATGTCTTTAATGGCCAGGTCACTGCTAACAGGTGAATTACCGAGTGTGTGGGGGGAGGGGGGGTGGGGCCAGGCAGTATCTCTGCTTGACAGCAGATAGAGGAAGGTCTCCCACATATGCCTACCAAAAATCCCCTATAAAACTTGAAAATTGTGCAAATGATGAACCTTGCAGTTGCGCGACATACCCGTACGTCGATGGGTCTAGCTGTGACAAAACGTTGCGATGTACCCATACGTCGACAGGATGCCTCGAGTTAACCCCTTGGGGTTGGGCATTGTTTATAAAATTGACCGGTAGGAGCGTGCTCTTTTTTTTTTCTTTTTCTTTTTCTTTTTTTGCCAAAAAATGGGTGATTTTTCAAAAATTGCTCCTACGAGGGGGAGGCTGAGGATGAGATGGAGGGATGGAGTGGAAGGGTATATAAGAGAGGGGGGTGTGAGTTGGGAGCAGGGTAGTGAAATTACGGGGGACAGAGCGACATGGAGGCGATTTGTTTGTGGCCACCCCGTGCGGGATTGAGGTGTCTGGCAATAGATAGGTAGATAGAAAACTATTAAACCAATTATATTGTAAAAATCTTTATACCCAGGAGTAGCGGCTGAGAATGTAAGAGTGTCTAAACGTTCTGAAACAGGGACCGACATCCCCATGACTCATGTTCCAGAACGGGGACCAACCTTTAGGGGTAAAACCTGCTTATATTTATTGTCTGTACTTTCACCAGGTCCACTCAGCAGTCTAATGATTGTGTGAATTTCAGCGAGCCTTAGTTATGAGATAAGAATTAGTCTTTTTTGATAGCAGTCAAATTTAACCTTTCTGACAACACTGGTACATCAGCTGAGCTCAGTGGTTTTTTATTTCTGCTTAGAGTGAATGCATAACAGCTTACTTCAGCTAGCTCAGTTGCAAATGTTAATGACGATTTGAACATGACATACCTTCAGAGTGCTGTATTTTACATTGCAGGTTCATCCTTGGGTCTTTAATGAAGGGGTTTCTAGAAAAGCGAGAGAAGTTGTATGTGGCCTTCATGGATTTGGAGAGAGCATGAGACAGACTGGATAGACAGAGACGTGTGTGTGGAGTGACTGGGAAGTTGTGGAATGTCGTGAAGAGCATGTATGTGGGTGCTAGGGCTACAGTGCATGTGGATGGTGAACTGGGTGGGTTTTTTTCTTAATGTTAGATTGAAGCAGAGTGTGTCATGTCTCTGTGGTTGTTCAATCTATATGGATGGGGTTATAAAAGAGATACAAGTTGGGGCAGTGGATGTTGGATGAGAGTCAGCATTTGGAAACTTCCGTTACTGTTGTTTGCAGATGATACTGTGTTGTTGGGTTAAGACAGTGGGGAACTGCAAGGTTTAGTGAATGAGTTTTGGAGATTGTGTGGGAAGCAGAATCTGGAGATGAATGTATGGAAGAGTAAAGTTGTGGTCTTTGAGAAAAATGACACCACTGAATGTGCAATGAGGTTGGATGATGGAGAGGGGAGGATGTGAGTGCATTTGGGTACATAGCTGGTGTGATGAGTTGGAGTGGAGGTTTGGAGATTGAAGTGCTTGGGGTGGGTGGGTGCAACAGGGAAGAAGGTTTGCTGGTTCTTTGAGGGTAGCGATGAGAAGTAGGGAGGTGAGCATGGAAGTAAGGAAGTCGCTGCATGAAAGTATTGTGATGCCAACTCTAATGTGTGGAAGTGAAGCTTGAACCTTGTTTGAGGGACAAGGGTCAGGAGTGAGGGCAGTGGAAGTGGGTTGTTGAGAGGATCATATGGAGTTGTATGGAGAAGCGGACTGACTGGTGGGGAAGTGGAGGAGCATTGTGATGTGGATTTGATGGGGGGTGTTGGGAGAAGTGCATTGAGCTGGTTTGGCCTTGTGGAGAGTGGGAGACTGGCGAAGAGAGTGTGTGTAAGTGGGATGGGGTGGGGGGAGTATGAGATGGGTGGTGGGGTGTGTGAGGGAGGAGGGGGTGTGCATTAGGGGACAGTGAAGTGGCAGGGGGATGGGGCAACATGGAGACAAATTGTTTGTGGCCACGTCTTGTGGGGTTGGGGTGTCTGACAGTAAACAGCAGTTGTTATACTGTATTAATAGCAGGTGAGGTGGCTATATTGCACAAGAAGAATGTCCTTGAAAAATGCAAAGGCAAAAAATTGTCATGTACAGTAGCAGGAAATAATATTAATCCAAGTATTTCAGGAATGATTTTAGTGTAATTAATGCACACATACACATGGCTTATGTTTCTGGCTGACTTTGCATTCATATTTGTTGTCAGGTTCTGATGAGCAGGCTCCTGTGACTGAGGAGAAACGTCCATCAGAGCCAGTGGTATCAGCGTGGGGTGGTGACTCCCAGCGCTTCTCTGATGTGATGAAGGGCACTGCCAAGCCTCGCCCAACCTCACAGTCCTCTCTTGGGGACAAGGAGGTTCCCACTGAGCCTACCACACCTAGTGAAGCCAATTCCTCTTTAGCTAACACTGCAGCACCCACCCCATCTTCGGGCGCCACCTCGGCTGCTTCCCAAGTCCAGACCCCCACGCAGGCTGTGGCTCCGGCCTCAGCCATTCACCCAGCTAGTCAGGCTCCTGCCATTCCCTCCACACAGTCCACCACTGTCCCAGACACTCCAGGTCCAGCAACAGCCACAGCCACACCTACGGTAACTGCAGCCAGTGTCACCGCTGCCAGTATAGCTGCCACCAGTGCTGCTGGCCCCACAGGCCCATCAGCAGGCAGCAGTAGCAGTAGTAACCCTAGCAGTAGCAGAGTGGAGGTGAGAGTGAGCGGGCCACAGCGACTCGAGCGACGGGGAGGCGGCGCAGGTGGACCCAGGGAGCGCCGGGATTACCACCCCAGGGACTACCAGAGGGACGGCAGAAGCTTAGGAGGGCGCGACAGGGACCACAGAAACCCTAGGGACGGAGGGCGCACCGGGAAGGAGAATCGACCTCTCGCCCCACGCCCCAGCAGGGAAGAGAGAATGGATGCAGACGGGTGGATCACCAAGGGACCCAAGGAGTCCCGGGCACAGCGAGAGAACAGGGAGCAGTGGGAGAGAGCAGAGGCAGCTCACAACTCCAGACATCATCTTGTTAATGGAGACTCATCACCACCTCTATCCCCAAAGTTAGTAACCACAGCACTATCATCAGGCATAAAATAGTAAACCCTCAGTATATCAAATTAGTGGGGGGGGGGGGGGGAGACAATGCTATCAAAAGTTCGTTGGGGGGGACCATGATGACCCTGGGGATAATTTTACACTGAATCTTGTTTGGTAGATACCTACTACCAGACAAGGAAGATTGCTTTTGATTTTATGCTTGGACACTAAATTTTAAGATATTTACCATCACTAGGTGAGATATTCAACACTGTTTACCATCATTGGTTGTAGGAAAACATTCAGGAGTGGGGAGAAAGGAATGTGTGTAACGTCACACATTACAGACAGTGTGTTAATAGGTGTGTTTGTGTGTGTGTTTGTTTCAGACCCCAAAAGACAGAAATGAAGAGCAGCAGCAGCAGCAGTGAGGAGACCAGTGTGGAGGAGACCAAGGCCCCACCCCCACAGCCACTCAACAACAATGATGGGGTGAGAA
>JAGKTI010006618.1:0-20660 GCA_018397915.1 Birgus latro
GTCAGCTCATTTCGCATCACAGGGGAGGGTAGTATTGACCCTACTTCACTTAACGCGAAAACGAATTACGTCGGCAAAAAAGCATCAATACTTTCCGCGCCTACTGTATCTTGGAACTCTCTCCAAGGCAGTCAGGGATACAAGTAGGGTGCAGTACAAGCTGCTCTAGGTCATTAAGGATAGAAAAGATGTAGGCTTGTTCAGCAGGTGGATCACTGAAAGGAGAGGAGAGCCAAAGGTGGTGGTGCCCATTGAGATCTCCTAGAATGGAGGTCTGAGAAAGGAGAAATGGATTGGATGTGTTCCATTTTAGAAGTAAAATAGTCAAAGAAAATTTTAGTAAGTAGAGTTCGGGGATGAGTAAACAGCACAGATATATTCAGTCAGAGAATGACAGGAAAGCCAAAGCTTGAGAGCAGAGAATTTAGAAGAGTCAAGTTCAGGAACATGAGAGCAAGATAAGTCGTTGCATACATATAGTTATCAGTCACCTTTGGCTTTGAAATGAGTATAGAGAAAGTAGGAGGATACAGAGAAGCATTTGCTATCAATTGCCTCAGACAGCTGAATCTCAGTTAGGAAGAGAAGGTGAGGTTTAGAGAACGAGATGTGGTGCTCAACAGAGGGAAAGTTTGAGGAAAGGCCACAGATGTTGCAGAAATGTCAGACAGTGGTTCCAGACATCCTGCTGGATCGTTACCAGAAGAGGCATGGATGGTAGGGGCATTTACAGTCCCCCCCCTTCCGAGGCTTGATTATTAGATGCCACTGTTTATTGTTAAATTTTGAATAGGAAGTGTAGCGTGTAATGTGCATAAAGTTTGGTGTTGACAATAAGAGGAGCTTGTACTGGTGAGCATGCTGGCCTACTCTTTGTGTTACTGAAACACTAAAAAAGTTCGGCAGTGTGGGATGGTCGGGAGCTAGTCCCGAGGGCTGATGAAACGGGAGCTCCAGCTCCCCTGTCATCAGCTATCCATCCACCTTGGGAGTACTGCCCTGCTCGACTGGTACTACAGTCTACTCCCCTGACTGCTTATACCATTCTGATACTGAAACAGTTCGCATCAATGGAATACAAGAGGATACTAGGTTTTGTAAAAAGAAGAATAAAGTTGTAAGGAAGAAGCATAATGAAATCTCCAAAGCCACTTACAGTATGATCCACTGTAGCATTCCCATTGATCCCTGGCACCATAACAAACTTCTGCAAAACCTCCTCTAGCTAGTCTCTTCTTTCCTCATCAAAGACCATGTTCACTTCATCCCAACTACCCATTTTAACCAGACATTAATTATTGATGCTTTCCTTTCCTGTCTCACTAAAATAAATAAGTAAATAAAATGTCAGGACCAACTTGCCAAGCCCCGGGCTCCTATGCTCCTCATGGGGTAACGTAGGATTGGATGATGAATGAATGAATGGATATAAATTCTCACTCCATGTGTTTTCCACATCATTAGCGTTTGTTATGACAGCCTCTCCCATAAGTGCTCATGTTTTCTTCATACTATACATTCCCCTTCTTTGACAACTTTCTCCAGGGAGTGTCATGATCTCTGTTATACTGTATCAATACAATACATATGATTATACTGTACCCATACAATACATAGGGTAAAGCTTTTAAATATTAGGGAAATGCTGTTTATTTAATCATCAGTAACAAAACAAGTGGCATAGCACATTTCAGGTTCATGACCAGACAATAATTCAATTCCATTAACACACTAGGCTGCTACCACTAAGCTATGCTGCAAACGGCTGTATAAGAGAATCGACACAAAATCATACAAGATCAGGTATTACAGCATATTCCTCTACTTGAGGGCTGAGAATGACACATGTAAGACATTTGCAATCTGCCTGCCTACTGAACTATTCACCAATCTATTATCTAATCCTCTTCTTCCCCATCATGAGCATAAAGTCCAGTGCTATGCTATTCAGTCACAACATTTAAAACAAGGGTGAGATGACAAGGTGTACCCAGGACTTGCATCTTGGGACTCGCATCTCTACTCATTAGACTGAATGCCAATGAATCACCAAAAACAGATAAAACATACAGTACACAGCTCATTATCAACAGCAGTTAAATACAATGAAGTACAGCGCACCCACACACAATGCGAGTTTATGGACGGAAAAACCCTCGCATTCTACGATTTCGCATTGTGTGAACTGTCACGAATTTTCTACATTGTAAAATCACGTTAAGTTAAATCATGACATCCAGTGATTTTGTGGAGGAGCAAATTATTATATGTACGATAAGTTTAAGTTGTCGGGTTTTGCTCCAGGCCCGTTGCGCATGTGCGGGAGCTCCCACCCTCGCCGCGTTGAGTATTCAAATGAGAGCTCAGTCTGTTCTTAGTCACAGAACGAATTGGGTCGTATGCCTCTAGAGGCTCGAGTGAATTCTTTATTTCAGATCTCGGCTTGAATTGGCGTGTGTTCCCGAGCTCCCACCCTCTTGGTGATCGACTACAGTACAGTCTCATCCATACCGATCAGTATTTTCTGGTTTTTCCTAGGCTTAAGTTTTTTTTTAAATATTTAGCCGTTATCTGAGTGTCTGAGTGAGTGAGTGTATTCCTTCATTTGATTTGAATTTCATGTAACGTAAATTCATTTCTTTGTAATTAATAAATTTACAGTTAGTTTCTTGAGCTTTGTTAAAGTATAATAGCCGTGTTTAATTATTCCACTCATTTAATACAGTTTTGCTACTCTACGTTAGCACAACTTTTGAATTAAATCACGGCTGGTATTTAGGCCAGCTTTGGCATCACTCCTTAAATCCGTTGTGCTAGAGGAGTTTGGCTCAGCCAAGGGCCTGTTATCTTTATTATTATCATTTTTTTTTTTATTGTTGGGGGGGGAGAAGATACTTTCTCGTAGGCCAACGGTACAATATTGCAGCCCAATAGAGCGTCTAGTCTCTGCTGCGTACCGTTGAGAAAGTCTATAATTCTCGACTCTAGAGAATTGACATAGCACAGTTAGCTATACATTTCATTATCTCTTGGAAATACTTAAATTTCCCCTGACATCTGGCATCACGCCAGAGTAAACTCTCATTTTCCCCTGACATCTGGCGACCTCATACCAGGATAAACTCCTAGTCTAAATTATTACCGAATCACTCACTCATACTTAGTCTCAGTTGTCACTCAGTCTTAACCAAGCACGATGGAGCACAGTACATTCGTGCAAGAAGCAAAAGATATGGGGCTCACTAACCCCCAGGAAATTCGAGATTATGTCCTGTCGTGCTTCAATAGCGAGCAGGAACGTGAAAATGCCTCCCGTGAGGAGCGGAAAATTCAACGCGAGTATGAGAAAGAACTACGGGAGCATGAAGAACGACAGAAAGAACGCGAGCGGGAGGAGCGCGAGTGGCAACGTGAACACGAACGCCAACTACGTGAACAGGAGCGTGCTGAACGAGAGAAAGTACGAGAACAGGAGCGCGCTGAGCGCGAGGCGCGTGAGGAATGTGAAGAGAGAGAGAGAGAGAGAGAGAGCGTGAACACGAGTTGGAGGTGCTTAAGCTTAAGCAAGACTCCATGGCTTCAGGCACACCGGGTGCAGCCAATTCAAGCTCCTCTACTGCTCTCCCGGCACCTATTCTAGCGACTCCATGTCTCAAGCTTCCTTCTTACAAGGAAGGCGAGCGAATCGAGCCATTTATAGCTCGTTTCGAAGACATGGCAAACCTGTACGATCTGGATGAGGCACCTAAGCGGCTTCAATTTCTTAGCCTGTTTGAGGGCCCCACCCTCGACATTCTCCACAGAATTCGCGGAGAAAATCTCACGTATGAGATGATGAAGACCGCACTCATCAAAGCGTACGGTCTTACTGTTGANAGGGCCTGTTATCTTTATTATTATCATTTTTTTTTTTATTGTTGGGGGGGGGAGAAGATACTTTCTCGTTGGCCAACGGTACAATATTGCAGCCCAATAGAGCGTCTAGTCTCTGCTGCGTACCGTTGAGAAAGTCTATAATTCTCGACTCTAGAGAATTGACATAGCACAGTTAGCTATACATTTCATTATCTCTTGGAAATACTTAAATTTCCCCTGACATCTGGTGTCACACCAGAGAAAACTCTCATTTTCCCCTCACGCCAGAGTAAACTCACATTTTCCCCTGACATGAACCAAAGAACCCACCCAGGGCTTGGTCTTCATGTCCCCTTCCAGCCTAGTCTACCTTGCTATTACTTTGTCTAATAGTACTTCTATCTGGACCAACAAATAAAACAACAAACAGAACACCATGTACCTCATTTTAGTGACTTCTGGTTTTGTTACTTTAACTCCAATGTGATCCTCTTGCTCCTAGAATTCTTTGGTGGGGCCATGATGAACAGAAGGGTACTGTCTCAATGCTAAAATGGACCACAGGATGAGAGGTACAACATATGTTCTTGTGGCAATATGGAGAAGTGTCTGTTTACCCAGGAAAGTTGGTAGATGGCATGCAGATAGCTGCCCTGCTCCCCGCCATTCTGAACCTGGCTCGTTGCCAGCCACCTGCCTTCGTGTGACTGACTCGCACTATCCAGCCTGACACTCGTAGTAATGGCGGGAAGTCCATTTTTACCTTGGAATCATACAACCAATTCGCTGGTTGGGAAATTCAATTTGCAGATTTCGCATTTGATAAAAATAGGCATTTTATGGGTCGACCTCACATTGTATGTGATTCACACCATGTGAGTTCGCATTGTGTGGGGATGCACTGTACTATATTTGTCTGTACTAAATCAAAATAGTTTTCCAAAAGCAAGTAAGAAGTTTGAACACAGCCATCTGACTTGAAGATATTGTGACCATTTATCTGCACAAAGGCTCCATCATCAACAGATTAGTTTTCGTTTTTGAAGGCTCCAACATGCTTGCATGCCTCAGCCTTGGTCACCTAATGGCAGCTCTCCATGCTGCTTGATCTCTGGCACCTTCCCTATTTAGTCCCTTAACCCTGAGGTCACAGTCAATGACCATGTCCCATGTCTTTTTCGGCCTACCTCCCACTACTCTACCCCCAACATTAACACTTCTCATTTTCTGCACCAAATTATCATCCTCCATCCTCTCCACATGCCCAAACCATCTCAATCTACCTCTCCTCACCACAAAACCAAAACACTCTAGTCCCATCCTACCTCTCAACTCTTCCATCATAAACCTAGCCCCCCCTACCGAGGCCTTTCACTCAAGGATGCACTTCTCATCCACCTAATCATTGCCATTTCTGTACATTTTAGCCTGCTATGCTCCTCATGGGGCAACACTGGATTAGATGATGAATGAATGAGTGAATATACTGAGCCTGCGAATATCCTCTTCCTGTCCAGGTTTCACTACCATATAGCATTACACTCCTAACACATTTTGCAAACAACGATCCCTCAGCATGGAGGGAGAGCCCTCTTAATGTCAGGAGAGGTAACAGCTCCCTGAACTTCTCCGAACCACTCTTCACTCTAGCTACAAAGCTGCCCCACCTCCAGTGCATAAGATGTCTCCCCCATTTTTTTTTTTCTTGAATGCAAGAAAGAAGCAACAAAAGGACAGGTGCCCACAAACCGTTCCTTCCAAGAAAAAATACAAAAGAGAGCCAAATTCATGATCCGTTCATTTCGAGATGCCTGGACACACTGCGTTTGAAAGACTGGAGATCATAGGAAGTATGAAATACAGACAGAGGGAGACAGTTCCAGAGTTGACCTGCTGCATAAATGAAGGACTGGGAATAATGGTTAACTCTTGCATTAAAAAGGTGGACAGAAAAGGGATGAGAGTTTGTTGCTAAACGGATGCTACACACCTGTCATAGAGGTGGAAGGATGAAAAACAGTTCGGAGGAGCAGTGACCATTGAAGTCTACCGCTAATACCACTACATCTCTTATGCACCTTCTTATCACAAACACTCCACAAGATGGAATTACTTCCCATGCCCTTCTGACAAATTGCACATGCCACTCTCCCTCTTCTTTGATAGTAATGCCCCAGCCCTAGATACCACCACTTTTGTTTTATCTGCATTTACTCAAGCTCTTGTGCCCCAGAACATATCTCCACTTCCTAAATCTTTCTTCTGCCTCCCTTTCTTCTCTGCAACCAACAGCAAATCATCAGCATACAGTATCTCCCATGGAAAAACATTTCTGAAGTCAAAAGCAAGGGCTTCAAGTACCATGATAAACAACAAGAGGCTCAAGACTGATGATCCCTGATGCACACCAACATTCACAGAAAACTCATCACTCAAATCTACATTCACCCACACCTGGGAGTGAGCATCCACATACATGGCCATTACGACCCTAACCAGCCACTCCTCGATCCCAAGCTTTCTCACTGCCCACCTCACCACCTCTCTAGTGACTCTGTCAAAGGCTTTCTCCAAATCAACAAAAACAAAATACAGTTCCCTTTTCTTTCCTGTATACTTTTCCTGAAGCTGTCGAACAATGAATACTGCATCAGTGGTCCCTTTGCCTGGCATAAACCCAAACTGCATCTCATCAATATTCACCCCAACCACTCCTTGGATATAAACCTACATAGGCTCAATCCAATTGGAGCACCTTAATTACCCACTAAACTACCAGGTGCCATAATTTGGTTACCTATGGTTACCACCCAAAGTGGTTAATGGTTTCATGGTGTACAGGAAACCATTTGGCTTGTCACTCAGTGTACAGTCACCCATAGGCAGAAGGAAGAAGAAAGTGTGTAGAAAAGAAAGAAGAGTGAGTGTAAAGTCACCTGTAGGCAGAAGGAAGAGGAAAGAATGAAGGAAAGAAAGAAGAGCAAGGAAGGAAGAGAGGAAAGAGCAGAATCCACAGCAACAGAACATTGAGTGAGTGGAGGGTGAGAGCCCCCTCTCTCTCCATTACCTTCATTATCTGGTCTAAAAACTTTATGCCTCTATGATTTCCTCCTTCCAGGGCATCACCCACCCCCTTGTAAACATATGCAATTACACTCTTCAGCCAATCATCTAGGACAACACATTCATATATAATCACATTTATCAGGTCAGTGACTAACCTCATTCCTGATCTCCTGAGGCTTTCAACACGTCAGCAGTCAACCCAGACACACCTGCTGCCTTCCCCACCTGCATCCTGCCTATTGCCAAGGGCCAAACACTGGATCGGCTGGCTCCACACCTTCCCTGTCCCAGTCAAACTCCTCATTCAACAATCGGCTGTAATGCTTTCTCCATGCGTCATTACTATCCCCATCGTTCACCACAACCCTTCCCTCATCATTCTTCACACACTGCTCACCTATGATATCCCTATTCTCCCTTTTCATCTGATTTCCCACCTTAAAAATCATATTCTTCCATTCCACACAATTTATATTATCACTAAAAGTCTCTGTGACTCCAACTTCATCCTGAAAACCTCCTTTATAGCTCTACACTTGGCAGCCAAGTATTCCTCTTTGTTACCACCCTTCTTCCATTCCTGGAAAAGCCTTCTTTTCTCTTTAACTGTAGCTTCTACACCTTCATCCCACCTCCAAGTCACTTTATGGCTTGGTGGGCCTCGTGTCCATCCACATACTGAATCAGTAACTCTCAAGAGATTGTCTTGAAGGCTCTGTACTGTTCATTAACACTTCTGTCCAAGTCTCCCTATTCAGCTACCAATCTCCTATCTTGCTATACAAGGTATCCCATACTCTTTGGTTTTTCAACTTCCATATTTTCCTCCTAGGAACATAGGTCCTTTTTTTCATCAATCGCTTCTTAAGCATCATGCCACATATCAATAACTTGTGTTGCTGTATAAACTCCTTGCTCCCTATAACTTTAACGTCCCTCACTAACCTCCTATCAGCCCTCCTGACCAGGAAATAGTCCACCTGGCTGCTATTTCCCCTAGACTCATACATATTAATCAACCTACTCTCTCTTTTCCTGAAATGTTCATTGCCTCCCCAAACTCAAGTGTCCTATCCCCTTCTTCATTTCTTGTACCATATGCACATCCCCTATGCACTCCTTCATATCCTTGAGCTGCTTCACCTACCTGACCATTTAAATCCCCTCCTAATACTACAATTTCATCATCCCCCATATCACTTACTTTACATATTAAATCATCCTAAAATCTATCCTTCTCTCCCTCATCCAAGCCTGCCTGTGGAGCAAATGCCGATACAGTTGCAAACACCATCCCACCAACAAAATTTTCACAACTATTATTCTATCACTTACTCTCATAACACTCATGACATATTCCAACCACTTCTCCCTAACCAACACCCCCACACCCTCATATCCATCTATCCTACCCTGTTAAAACAACTTATAGTAACAAACCTTCCCAGCAATCTTTCTGGCTGATCCACCCCTATACCGGACTTCTTGCACACATCCCGCATCCATCCACCTCCTGCTCATTACCTCAACCACTTCCCTCACTCTACCCCTCAAACTTCCCACATTCCATGAAGTCACTCTGATCATAGGTCCATAATCATTTGCAGACAATGAGCATTTTAAAACAACTAAACTATACAAATTACTTTCATTAATGGAGTTTACTAAGACCATAACCTTATACTAAGAAAAATTATTCAACTCTAATGATGCTATGCTTCCTCTTAACTCATGAACTGTGGCAGGGGATGTGCAGAAGTGGCACTGTGATATGGCAATACAGCACATTAAGTGACCCTGGAGAAACTGAATGTATGTACAACAGCAGTTTGGAAAATGCAAGACATTTTCCGTGAAATTTTTTTTACACAACTTCCCAAACTTTTGGAGATGGTCTGGTCAGAANTTGCAATTATGGTAGGAAACTGAAAATTTGCCTCCTACAACCTGCAATGGGCTGAAGTATGAGAATGAAGCCTTGACATGGAGGACATTAAAACATCTTTTTTTGTTACTGATTCTTTTCACTTAATACAACACCTATGTTGGATATAATCAAAATGATGATATCATAATATTTTTAGTGTGGTATCAGTATTATTTACCTTGTTAAATAAAAGCAGAATTAGCTCTGGAAGTTTAATGATGGGCTGGGATGAAGGTGCAGTCCCCCACACTATTAAGGTGTGTTTGTGTGCGCTTCCAATATTTTATTTTTCACCTAAGTACAACACCTTAGTTGGATGGAACCATTACAATGACATCCTAATTCTCTGTTAGCATTGTGGCATTTACTGGTAATATTTACACAGCTGCTGTAATAAAAGCAATGTCAAAGTAGATAGTGAGATAAGGGCTGGGTTGAGGATGTGAGCCTCAGCCTCAATAAAATTTTTGAAAATTTTTATGCAGTTACAACATCTTTCTTTATGTTTGGGAAAGTGTATTATTTCCTAAGATGTGGAAGTAAAAGTACCATTAGCTGTGGATGAGAAGGGGAAGGGAACTGGGTAAGGGGGGGGGGGAAGAGGAAAAAAAAAAAAACTTGCTTTACAATGATTACTGAACGAAGCCCAAAGGTTTGCGTACGATGATTATTATTCATGTGACAACTCAAATGTCCCCTTTCTATACCTTCTCCCTTGCACCTCCTGTCTCGGCCACAACACATTGTAGCACCACCACTACCCTATACTTGTCACCTTGCATTCTGTCACCTCACCTACCACCAACCAGCACTCTCTGTTCCCACTTCACTATTTCCCCTACTCCACACCACTCATTGAGACATCACCATAAACATGGATGGTAAAGGGAGGAGGAGGAATATGATGGATGGAGAGAGAGATGGAAGATGAGGGAAAGATAAAGAAAATGATGATGATGATGATGATGATGAGGAGGAGGAGGATGGGCGAGAGAGTGATGGAAGGAGATGGGAAAAGTGGATCAAGGATGAAGGGTGTGGGTGGGGATGGGGACTGCCACCTCCTCCATTTATCTTTAAATTTACTAAGTTATCACTACCAACTAAATGTCTACCGTACTGTTTCTTCTTAGTCTGCTAACCAATTTATTCACCAACCTACCTCAAACATACATAGCAATCCAGAAAGTTTGTTCTCAGTGATGATTATTCACATGACAACACTACAGTCCCCCCTCCACTCAATGACTGTTAAGGCCACAACTCATGGCATCAACAAACCAACACCCTGCACTGGCCACCTCACACCCCCATCACTTCCCCAGTAGACTATCCCTTGCTTACGGCAGCCACCATCCCCACATCTCCATTTCCTCTCCTATTCCCCACACCCCTCATCCACACATTAATGTGTAGCCACACAACCAAAGACAGGATGACAGTGGAGGAAGAAAGGGGAGGAAGTGAGGGGAAGAGAGAGTGGGGGAAAGATGGAGAAAGGGAGAAATTGGTCAAGGACAGAGGGTGTGGGTGGAATGAGGACTGCCACCTTCATATACAGTACAGTAAACAGTATACATTTACTTTTTATATTCCTAGTTACTAAGTCCATCCATCCATCATCCAATCCTGTGAACATCTCATGAGAAGCATAGGAGCCCGGGGCCAGGCATGTTGCTCCTAACATTTAAGATGAGAGTGAGTTACTAAGTGTAGGTTATCATTACCATTTCATCTAAGTGTCTACTGTTTTTCTCTTGGTAAGCTAACCACATTATTTGCAAACCTACCTGAAATATGCCTACATCTATTACACTTCTGGATGAGGAGGGGCAAGTGGGAGTCTGGCAATGTCATGTCAATAATAAGGCTTTTGTGTCTCTCTCCCTATCTAGCAAGTATTCTATTACTCACTGTTACTTTCAACTACATTTCACTTGGTCTGGTAAACATATTATTTACCATTTACCTACATGAAGCAATCATTATACACTGTTCTCAGGTGAGAATGGGAGGGAAGAGTCCATTACTTCAACATTGATGATTTTTTTTTTTCCCCTACATACCTTACCTAACTTATTTTTACTTATTCTCAAGTCTTATTAGCTTAGTATTTTTCTGCATCTTTGTACTTCATTCTCTTTGGTCTGGTTTTTACCTAACAAAAAAAATGAACTTGTGAAGTGTGTGTGATAAGTGCATGCATAAGAGATGAAGTGGTATTAGAGGCAGACAGCGAGATAATGCTGACGTCATGTGGGTGACATGTCGGGGAGAGCAGGTGGAGATTGTCAGGCACATAAGGATTGAACTTGCTGGTGTGTCTCTTAAGTGTGGGGAAGAGTTTTGTTGTTTGGAAACATGTTACATGCTGGAGGTGGGGCTGGTGCTAGCTGTGTGGCTAGAGTGAGGAGTGGTTGGAAGAAGTTCAAGGAGCTGTTGCCTCTCCTGACATTGAGAGGGCTCTCCCTCCATGCTATGTGCTATGCGATCTTTGTATGCAACATGCGTTAGGAGTGTAATGCTGTATGGTAGTGAGACATGGGCAGTAAAGGATGAGGATATTTGCAGGCTCAAACATAAAGAAACAACAATGATTAGGTGGATGTGCGGTGTGTCCCTGAGAGCGAGGCCAGGAGGAAGGGGGCTAAATTTACGAAGGAAGAGCTGAGAGGTAGGATGAGACTGGAGTGTATTGGTGTCATGATGAGGAGACAGATTGAGATGGTTTGGGTATGTGGAGAGGATGGGGGATGATAACTGGCTGAATATAATTAAAATCTAGCGGTGCAACTACCAGGGTCATATGCCGCCGGGTGCAGAAAATGAGAAGTGTTAATGTTAGGAGTTGGGTTGTGAGAGAAAGACCGAAAAAAACCTGGAACAAGGTCACTGAGTGTACCTCTGGGATAGGGGACTGAATAGGGAAGCTGCCAGAGATCGAGCAGCATGGAGAGCCACCATTTGGTGACCAAGGCCAATGCATGCAAAAATGCTGGAGCCTTCATAAATGAACAAACAAACAAATGAACTTTCTTACCTAAATGAACTTACATTTAGTTATCTAAAAGAACTATTTATGTTTACTATGAAAATTATGCTACTACAGCACTGAAGGATCCTAATTCTGTTTCCTAGCTTGGTATGGGGATCATGGTATTAAAAAATATATACACTTATTTACATACTTAGTCTGTCCATTTGACTGTCATTTTGATATCACACCACTATCTCACTGCCTCCTATGCCTTATGATCTGCTGTGACAGCTTCTCCCACCCTGGATGTTGATTCCTCCCGAAGGGTCATAGGTGCCCTTTATTTGAGTTCTGGGGGCATGGTGGTGGCTAGGGTGGGTAGGTGAGGAGAAGACAAGCAAGATGTGTCACTCATAGTGATAAGCTTTTTCTGATGTGTATGTGACAAATTAATGGTGGGGAGGGGTTGCAGGTGCCCACCTTTTGCGATGGCTGGGTCGCCAGTTAGAAAGATGTGTGGACATATGCGTATGGCGAGCTACTTTTTTTTATTTTTTTATTAGTTAGGAATGCTAAAGCTGTGTATGGTGTGGCAAGAGTAATAACAAAGAATAAAGGTAAGGCATGGTTAGATGAAGAGGTTAAGAGAGCAGTGGAGGAAAAGAGGAAGAAATGGCTAGAGTGGATACAGGACAGGGGTTCGGTTGAAATAAGAAATGAATATACTAAGGGCAAGAAGCACGTAAAGAGACTAGTGAAGAGGAAAAAGAAGAAGGTAAATGATGATCTGGGAAGAAAAATTAATGCAAATTACTCTGAAAATAGGAAGTTATTCTGGAAAGGGGTACAGAAATGTAGAAGTGACATGGAAAAAAATGTGAAAGTGGGAAGGATGTAAGAGGTAGATTAGGGATGATGTAAGGACCAGATGGAAAGAATATTGTGAAAGTCTGATGAATGGGAATTGAGAAAGCAAAGTGGCTGTTAACACAATTGGTTTTGGGGGTGTACAGAGAAGGAATGCAGTGCCAGGAAACGTAACACTTGCAGAGGTGAAGAGCACTGTGAAGCTGCCGAAAAATGGGAAAGCAGCTGGGGATGATGAGGTATATGTAGAGATGATTAAGTGTAATGGCAAAAGAGGAATGAAGTGTTTATTGGAGATATGTAAGAAGGCATGGATGAGTGAAACTGTACCAGTAGAGTGGAAAAAGGCAGTGCAAAAATAAATGTGAGCAAAGTGAGTGCAAAATTATTGTGGGATAGGTCTATTGAGTGTTGTAGGGAAGATATATGGAAGAATTATTATAATGTATTTTTTTTTTTTTTTTAATGCAAGGAAGAAGGAACCAAAGGCCAGGGCCCACATACTGTTCCTTCCAAGAAAAAGTAAAAACAATACAAAAGAGAGCCAAATTCAAGATCCATTCATTTTGAGATGCCTGCACACACTGCACTTGAAACACTGCGCTTGAAAGATTGGAGATCATAGGAAGTAGGGAATACAGACAGAGGGAGACAGTTCCAGAGTTGACCAGTTGCATAAATGAAAGACTGGGAGTAACGGTTAACTCTTGCATTAGAGAGTTGGACAGAAAAGGGATGAGAGTTTGTTGCTAGACGGGTACTACGTGACCGTCGTAGAGGTGGAGGGATGCAAGCAGACAGTTCAGAGGAACAGTGACCATTGAAGTAGAGAGATAAAGAAGCAACAGTGCGGCGAAGAGACAAAGGTTGAAGGGAATCAGTAAGAGGAGGAGAGTTAATGAGACGAAAAGCCTTTGATTCCACCCTATTGAGAAGAGCTGCATGTGGGGAGCCTCCCCACACATGAGAGTTGTACTCCATACACGGGCAAATAAAACCCGTGTACAAGGTCAACATCTGTGCAGGGGTACAGGAAGGCTTTATAGAGACACCAGAAGTCTCAGTGAGTGACAAAAAGGGTGGCTTTTGGAGTGACACAGGATGTGTCAATCAAATATTTGCAGTGAGACAGATACTGGAGAGGGCTTGTGAGAAGGATTATAAGGTGTTTATGGCATCGATGAACCTGGAAAAAGCATAAGACAAAGTAGACAGATATGGATTGTGGAAGGTTTTGTGCATGTGTGGTGTAGATGGTAGGCTGCTAGGTGCTGTCTAGTATTATTAAGATGGTAGTGAGGCATGTGTAAGGGTAAATGGGCATCTTAGCGAATGGCTCACAATCAATGTGGGTTTGCAAAAAGGTTGTGTGATGTCCCCATGGTTGTTCAATATATTTATGGATGAGGTGATGAAAGAAGTAAAAACACAAGTAATGGAGAGAAGGATGACATTGGCAATGAATGGTGATGGATGGAATATCTCAAATTTGTTGTATGCTGATGATGCAGTGCTACTTGCAAATACTGTACCTGACAAGAGACTGGCAGACTTGTGCAGAGTCTTGTAGAGGTCTGTGAGCATTGTGCCTTGAGAGTAAATGAAGAAAACAGTAAAGTGATGGTTACTGAGAGAGAAGGTGACTTCCAGTGTGATGTTAGAGTGAATGGAGAGTGACTGGAACTGGTGAGGGAGTTCAAATACCTGGGCACAGTGACAGAAAAGAGAGGAAAATATGCCAAAGAAGTGGAAAGTAGAGTAACACAAGCAAGCAATGTAGCTGGTGCTATGAAGGCCTTGATAAGAAACGGAGGCTTGAATGTTGCTGCCGCTCGAGGCTTATATGAAGGAGTGTTACTGCCAATTTTAACATACGGATGCGAGACTATGGTGTGGCATGAAAATGAAAAGTCAAGAGTATGAGCAGTGGAGATGGGAATGATGAGGAATGTATGTGGAGTACAGAGTGGATAGGATATGGAGTAATGTGATTCGTGAAAGATGCGGAGTGAAGAAGCCTGTGGACACCAGAATCGAAGAGAGTGTACTGAGATGGTATGGTCATGTCGAGAGAATGGATAACAACAGAATGGTGAAAAGGGTATACTGTATCTGAGCAAATTTGAAGGAGGGAGGAGGCGTGGTAGGCCAAGAAGAAGGTGGAGGGATATGATGGATGAGTGTGTCAGGAAGAGAGGTATAGAAGTTGGCGAGGCTCAGGGACTGGCAAGAGATCGAGCTGACTGGATTAATTTTGTGCATCCCTTTTTGATGTGACAGCATTCGGATTGACTCTATCGGATACGTTATGTGAATCTACAGAACGTGGTGAAATTTTTTTGGCCTATCAGATGGAACCAGGATTTTGGGGGCTTGAATGGTGAGTGAATGGAAGTGTGGCCCATCGGAGTGGTCAAACTTTGGCTGTCTGGATGCTGCTACTCCTCACCCTGCCCTAGGGTGGAAAAGGAGGTCCAAATGATGGTGATGATGACCACCATGTTTCTTTTCCAATATCTCCTAGTGACTTTCCATAATTCTAAACAGCTCTGAACCATGGCTGCCCTTTCTGGGATCATCATGTAAAGTAATCTAGTTCATTCATTCATCATCCAATCCTATGTTGCCCCATGAGAAGCGTAGGTGCCCGGGGCTGGGCAAGTTGGTCCTGACATTTAAGATGAGAGTGACTAGCCTCACTCACCCCTCAGTGGCATTATGTGAGCAATAAACCCCAACCACCCCTTGGATATAAACTTCCACTGGTTCAATCCAATTGGAGAACTGCAATTATCCACTAAACCACTAGGTGCCAAAATTTGGTTATATGGTTATCACCCAGCATAGTAAATGGTTTCCTGGTATACAGGAAACCATTTGGCTTGTCACTCAGTGTAGGGTCACCCACAAGCAGAAGGAAGAGGAAAGAATGAAGGAAAGAAAAACAGAAGGGGGAATGTAAAGTCACCCGTAGGCAGAAGGGTGAGGAAAGAGCGAAGGAAAGAAAGACAGAAGAGGATGGAAGGAAAGATGGATGGAGGAAAGGAAAGGGCAGACACATGAGAGCAGCACTATATCAAATGAGTGGATGGTGAGCGCCCCCATAAGTGAATAACTTCTGATCATGGTACCTGGTGTTACTGTACATCTGGCAACAAGCTTGGGGGGGTGGGGTTGTTAGAAAATAAGAGTCACCCTGTGGAGCTACACAACATGTGTGGCACTTTTGCTTCAAAAAACTTCGTGGTGCATCAATATAATTTCCCGCTCACATGAAGTAAGCTGTAGGGCCTCACAGCTGGACTATAGGTGGTAAGCTGCAGGTCTCAGGTTAATGAATCCCCCTACTGTGGAAAGCCATGGTCCATCCATCCATCCATCACCCAATCCTATGTCGCCCCACAAAGAAGTGTAGGAGCCCAGGGCTAGGCAAGTTGGTCCTGACATTTAAGATGAAAGTGACCAGCCTCATTCATCCCTGTGTGGCATTACTTGAGCAATAAACCCCAACCACCCCTTGGATATAAACCTTCACTGGCTCAATCTGATTGGAGTGCTGTAATTACCCACTAAACCACCAGGCATCAAAATTTGGTTACATGGTTACCACCCAGCGTAGTAAATGGTTTCCTGGTGTACAGGAAACCATCTGGCTTGTCACTCAGTGTAGAGTCACCCACAGGCAGAAGGACGAGGAAAGAATGAAGGAAAGAAAAACAGAAGAGGGAGTGTAAAGTCACCTGTAGGCAGAAGGACAAGGAAAGAATGAAGGAAAGAAAGACTGAAGAAGTATGGCTGAAATTTTCTAGAGAATGTGAGTGCGAAACCTGATAATTACTTTCCAATAACTGCTGGAATAGTTGCAGAAATCTTAAATGAATTATTACATCTGTAACAATGTGTAAGTATTAACTAGCACTTTGACTCTATTTACTTGCTGGTTGAATTTCCTGCCTAAGAGTGTTGACTGTGTAACTAGTTACACTTCACTCTTATGGTAGTGCTTCTGTGGAGGTATGATACAGAAATTACTGCACCATGTACATAACTCACCACACTGGGAAAGTGAATGCCAAAGACATCATCCATGAGGTAGTGTATGTAGCTGCAGATGGCCACCATGCTGCCTGCACTCCGAGACAGACTCGTGCCCTGGAAATACATCACAGACAAATCAGGTTGGATTACATAGGTTAGTCTGCCCTTTCCCAACAATGCATCCCTTCACCACTTATGCTCTCTAATAACCACCAGCAGTCAGGTCAGTACTGAATACACCTAACAGTCAATGTTCAAGATTAATGGTATTAATGCACTACTCTGGTCACATTTTATGACATCTTTAACTGTTTTAGTAATAATCACGTTTGCTACTCTGACCATGTTTTATGGTATTTTTTAAAGTTATGGTGAAAATCAGATTCTGCTATTGTGATTAAGGGCATGTTTTTATTTTGGTACTTACTTATTTCTTCCACAGACTTCCCCTATACAGTTAGCTCTTTTAAGTATTGAAACTCTGCAATCACTACCTCAACTAAACAACAGCCAAAATGACAGTAACCTTTGTCACTTCAGCATCACTATACTATCAGGAACCATATTTCTGCTATACAATAATATCAACCCTCCACTTCTATACTACCTCAGTCTTTTTCTGGAGTTCCTTGTTCCCAAGATTGACTAGATCCAGCACTGCGTCAAATGCTCGCACAGTATCAAAGTCATCTGCTAGTGAACGTTTCACCCTCACACGTGTCTCAGCTAGTTTCTGAAATAATAATGATAATCAGGGAAGAAGGTAACCTGGAATGCATCAACCAAGGATTCGGTAAAATTAGTGAAAACTGAATCTACTGCCATTTAAAAAATAAGTAAAGACTTAATACATATTGGCAATACTGTAATAAAAACTAATAAAGGCAATGTATAGAAGGCTCTTCATTTGACTTTTTTCAAAATGTTAATCAAACCAGTGTGAATCTGCAAAAATCAAGTGAATAAAAACACTCACAAAGCCATTCCATAATCAACAGACTCCATCGTAAGATGCTTTCTAGTCATGGCTAAACATTTTGGACTTCAGTCTTGTGAATTCTCTCCTGTGTACCAAATATTGTAACTCAGTACAGTCAGGCCTTGGCATATGTTAGCTTGCTATGCAATAAATCGACAGAACAATGAACTAAAAGTTATACCCAGTTTCGTGATAATGATGGCAGAATTCACTAACTGTTATTATGGTGGCCACATATGACAATCCTGAGCATGCACAGGGCCCCTGCGCAAGCCGACAGTCAGAAATTTGAGCCAAGATGACCACCCAGTGTTTACATTTACTGTGATTGTCTCCCAGTGCTATTGCCGAATAACAGTGCAAGACCACAATGAATACTGTCAGGTCTCGTTTAGGGACTGTTTGTTATGTAATAAATTGCTATTATGATGAACAAAATGATAGTCCCATTTTTGGAATGATGGCAAAATGATCGTGAATTTACCAGAACGATGCCTTCCGTCAGCTGATTAAGTCAAGATGGCCACCCAGTGTTTATATTTGCTGTGATCATCTGCCTGTTGTTTCACTGTGCATGAATGGCCACTGAAACAAACTTTGGTAATGCCAAATAACAGTGTAAGTGCACAACAAATAGTGCAGTGTGCAATTTTAAGTGAAGTGATAACTTTCTGTGTGTGAAGTAAGGACCAGATGGAAAGAATACTCTGAAAGCCTCAAGAATGAGAATAGAGAGAGAAGAGTCAATGTAAAAAATAACTGGTTTTGGGGGTGTGCAGAGAAGGAATGCAGTCCCGGAAACGTGACCCTCGCACAGGTGAAGAGCGCTGTGAAGCGGCTGAAAAATGGGGAAGCAGCTGGGGTTGATCAGGTGTATGTAGAGATGATTAAGTGTATAGGAGTGAGTGGAATGAAGTGCTTATTGTAGATATGTATGAAGGCATGGATGAGTGAAACTGTGCCAGGAGAGTGGAAAAAGGCTGTGACTGTACCCCTGTACAAAAATAAAGGTGAGAGAAGTGAGTGCAAGAAATATCGTGGTATAAATTTACTGAGTGTGGTAGGGTAGATATATGGAAGAATTATTATAGGGAAAGCAAAAGAGATATCAGAAGTCCTAGTGAGTGATGAACAGGGTGGCTCTAGGAGTGGCAGACGATGTGTGAATCAAATATTTGCAGTGAGACAGATAGTGGAGAAGGCGTGTGAGAAGTACTATAAGGTGTTTAAGGCACTGATGGATCTGAAAAAATGCATACAACAAAGTAGACAGAGAAGGATTGTGGAAGGTTTTGCGCATTTACAGTGTAGATGGTAAGCTGCTAGGTGGCATCAAGAGTTTTTATGATGGCAGCGAAGAATGTGTAAGGGTCAAGGGCATCTAATTGAATGGTTCACCATCGATGTGGGCATGCGACAAGGTTGTGTGATGTCCCCACGGTTGTTCAATATATATGTGAATGGGGTGATGACAGAAGTAAAAACAAGAGAAATGGAGAGGGGGGATGGTGTTGGTAATGAATGATCTATATCTATCTATATATTGCCAGACGCCTTAATCCCGTAAAGGGTGGCCACAAATAAATTGTCTCCATGTCGCTCTGTCCCCCGCCACTTCACTGCCCTGCTCCCAGCTCACACCCCTCTCTCTCACATACCTCTCCATTCCATCCCTCCATCTCATCCTTGGCCTTTCCCTCCCTCTCCCCCCCTCCACCTCACTCACATACACTCTCCGCATCAGTCTCTCACTCTCCATCCTCTCCACATGGCCAAACCACCTAAATGTGTTTCTCCTAATGCTTCCTATCACGTCCACATCCACACCACAATGCTCCTTCACTTCCTCATTTGTCAGTCTGTCTCTCCATGTGACTTCAATGCTCCTCTCAAATAGCTCATTTCCACTGCTTTCACTCTTGACTTCCGTCCCTCCAACAAGGTCCAAGCTTCACTTCCATACGTTAGAGTTGGTCTCATGATACTGTCGTGTAGTTGCTTTATCAGGGGGAAAATGAGATTATACTTTATATAATAAATAAATGTGAAGCCAAATGCCACGAGGGAAATGATAATAATCCTCTGGTGGATTATTACGAGTGAATCGACTCGTGAAATCAAGTAGCAATTTCACTTTTATGCTGGCTTACTTCACCAATTCTCTAGAGTCGAGAATTTTATAAACTTTCTCAACAGTACACAGCAGAGACTAAACGCTCAAGAAGACTGTATTACTGTACTGTTGGCCTCTGAGAAAGTTAGTTCACCCATTAACATTCAAAAAATAATAATAATGATAATAATAATAATAAACTGGATCTTGGCTGAGCCAAACTCCTAGCTGGCACGACGGATTTAAGAATTAACCCACCGAGTCCCACCGACGTACGATGGTACGATGCACGTTGCTACTTTTTTCCGCGGACAGACCCAACTACGTCCATCGTACGTCATGCAGTTGGAAGGCCCATTGTGTGCACATTTTTCAACATTCGTGGGTGATTTTTGGTAGGCATATGTGGGAGACCTTCCTCTACCTGCTGTCAAGTGGGGATACTGCCTGGACCCACCTAACCCCCCCTTCCCCCCCTCCCCCCATACTGGGCAAATCACCTGTTAGCAGTAACCCAGTCACTAAAGGTATGTTGCCCCACGGTCTCTCCAATGACGAAATTCACAGTGAAAGTGCTTCCTGGGGTGGAGGACAAAGAAACAAAGAAGCTACAGGTAGAAACGAACAGAAGTGATGAGGTGGTAATGTCATAAAGGAAAGTGCCATATACTGGGATTTTGGGTGAGTGAACATTGCTTAGAAATGCCTATGTTATTGTGTGAAAACCAATACAGACTTATACTACACATAAATTCGTACAAAATAAATGAAATAAATACAGTAGGCGCGGAAAGTGTTGACGCCATCTTAAAAAAAGAAAACATTCTTGTGGTTAGCA
>JAGKTI010006618.1:25680-39974 GCA_018397915.1 Birgus latro
ATCCTAACTCAGTCACACAAGATTCACATTGGTGTGTGTATTATCCTGCTACAGGAGGAAAGCACTGTCACCCACGAGCGTTAAAACCTCGTGTTTACGTTAAGAGAAGTAAGCTTGAGGGAAAAGCTTCGTGACAACAGCGAAAGTTCGCTACATTTACATTGACAACTAACTGTTATGTAGCGTGGTGTATGTGATGCACGGTGTAGGTGTGACAGTTGTAGTGTAACTGTACCTACATGTAAAGTGATAATGATACAAATCAATAATACAATAAAGGCGACGAGGGCAGAGGAGAAAAAGTGGCAGTGTACGGCAGAGACAGTCAACTGACCCGCACATCAAAACTGCTTCACCCACCAACTGTACATGTGGAATGAGTCAAGGTGGAGCATCAATAGTGTCAATGTGACAAACAATTTGTACTAAATTACAATTACCATCTGCCCAGCAATCAATTCATATACAATAGAAAGTACACTTTAGCTGAAAATCAATTGACAGCAAGAGTTTTGTACATTTGAGGTCGCCATTATTTCTTAATACAGTACAGTACTTGCCCTTTACAACCTATACTTACAGCTAATAAAGGGCTCGTCGTTGGTGTCCGCGGCTGAGATTGCAGCGACTGCCCGTTCGTCATCGGTGTCCACGGTTGGGATCGCTGTGATAGCGCACTTATAACTATACTTACTGTTAACAAAGGGCTCGTTGTTGGTGTCCGCGGTTGGGATCGCCGTGACTGCCCATTCGTCATCGGTGTCCACGGCTGGGATCTCCATAACTGCGCACTTATAACTAATAAAGGTAAGTCGAGAATCCCTATGCAAACTTGGGCAGGTCACATTTTAACACCCTGCGTGGGTGTGAACACTCATGTGGATTTTGTGTATTCTCCGGGAATCCTCAGAGAGGCCCACGGCTCGAGACACACCACAAGGTAATTCAGACACAGCCTTAGACTGCCTCTGTAGGGGTCTCGAACTTCCCCCTTAACCTACGGTACATACAGTATGTACAAGCCCTACACTTACAACTAATAAGGGCTCGTCGTCGGTGTCCGCGGTTGGGATCGCCGTGACTGTGGGCTTATAAGCTATGGTACATTTGTATGTACAGACCCCAGACATATTGTGTCCTGTGCGGCCAACGAGTGAGACATCAGGTCAGCACCCACACTACCACTGCCCTCTCTCTCACGCGACTCAGAGATTAAGGGCGTGGATTCAAATGGCGCAGGAAGGAAACGTTCCTGAATTGTGGTACGTCGACACACACTGCAGGAGTACACAAAACTATCTATTTCCTGTCCCATTCCCGGCCAGAAAAAGTCAGCACAGATACGGCCTTGGGTTTTCTTTTTGCCCATATGACCTCCTGATGCTGAACAATGACCCCATTCTAATACTGCTTGGCGGTACTTCACGGGAACGACAAACTGCAGTCGAACCTTGCCCTCGGGTGTTCGTGACTCACGATAGAGCCGTCCTTGTTTGCGAAGGAACCTGGCTCATCCACCCCGTGAATACTTGGTCACTTTACCCTTTTGTTTCTTCCGCACAACAGCAAGTTGTTCTTGGACAACATTTTGACTACAAATCAGATCTTGCGGCAATGCAATGGCCACCAGGACAACACGATTTGGAGCCGTGGCCATGGCTCGTGTTACTGCAGCCGAAGCCTGAGTAGTGACATCTACGGTGCAACTATACTTGGCACCTGGTATGTTACCTATAATGAGGTAAAACATAGGTTCTTGCATGAAAACTGCAACTGCTGAGCCTGTGTAAAAGGGAGATGCTGCCTGGATACATGCCTCAGGGAACAATCTCACTGATCCGTCAATAAGCTGAGCTTGAATCTGTCTGCCTGCATATTCTTCAGGACGAACAAGACTCTGCCTGACAGTGCAACCTGAGGTACCATTGTCTCTCAGGACATTAACAGAAACACCTCCCACAAACCCTGGCTGAACAAGGAAGGCACTGTTACCTGTGGGAGGGCCTGTGGAGGAAGCAGCAAGCCATTGATAAGGCTGCACGGCACACAACTCTTCAAACATGACAGGACTATATGCCTGAGGGGTCGTACCCGAACTAGGTGCACGAGGAGTCGTACTTTGACTAGGTGCATGAGGGGACGTACTTTGACTAGGTGCATGAGGGGTCGTACCCGAACTAGGTGCACGAGAAGTTGTACTCATCATCTGGGGAGCAGGAGCACTGATGGCCTGTGGAGGAGAGTTCACCATCTGAGGGGGACTAGTGAACTGTGAAGGAGGACCTGTGCTGGTGGGGACGGCACCATCGTGCGCCTGTCGGAGAATGAAGGCTGCGTTTGCCTCCAGCCTCCGATACACTGGGGCTGGTGCTGAAAAGGTTTGTCCCGACTGTTGTATGCATGGCTGATACTGCTGCTGCGTAGGGTACTGCTGCTGGTTAGGGTACTTGTTGTACCTCTTCCAGTCAGGTTTCTGTGTATTCTGCCCCTGGACCTTCTGCAATTTGCCTGGGCCATGACCATTATTCAGAGAATGGACTTGATGCTGGAATTCACTCTGAGATAGCTTCCCAGACTTGGCAGTATCTGTCCTGTTCCAGGACTGCTGCTTACGAGTTTGGTACCCGTAAGCAGTAAAGAATGCATCAGCCGTTTCCACCATTTGGTTTGCATCTTTTACTTTGCACATCTTGAGCTGGGCCGTAAGCTCGGCAGGCCACGACTTTTCCAGCTGTGTGCACAGCAAAAGGTCGACTATTCCCTCTCAAGTGCTAGGAGTCTCGTCCTTCTCCATCCACTCGTCTAAATATGCCGTGAGACGGTCAAGGAACTGAACAGCTGTCTCCTTTTCCTGGAGACACGCCTTCACGAACTGATTCCTAGCGTCATCAATGGTATGACCGTAAGCTTTGATAAGTGCGGTCTTCATCATCTTGTACATGAAATTATCTCCGCGAATTCTGTGGAGAATATCGAGGGCAGGGCCCTCAAACAAACTGAGAAACTGAAGCCGCTTAGCTGCCTCATCCAGATCGTACAGCTGTGCCATGTCTTCGAAACGAGCTATGAATGGCTCGATTCGCTCGCCTTCCTTGTACGAAGGAAGCTTGAGGCGTGCAGTTGCTAGAACAGGTGCTGGGGAAGCACTCGTGGTGCTTGGGTTGGCTGCACCCGATGTGCCTGAAGCCAAGGAGTCTCGCTTGAGCTTCAGCACTTCAAGCTCATGTTTACGTTCTCGCTCTCGTTCCTCACACACATTCTTTCTGACGTTCCTCGTATTCATGCTGTTCTTTTTCGTGCTCACACTGTCTTTCGCGTTCCTCACGCTACGCCTGCTCGTATTCACGCTCAATTTTCCGCTCTTCACGGGTGGCATTCTCACGCGATAGCAAGTACTCTTCGATTTTCTGGGGGTTAGTAAGCCCCATATCCTTGTCTTCCTGTAGGTATATACTGGTTGCCATGATGCTCAGATTGAGATGGAGTGAAGACTGATATACTGGCTGCTGTGTAGCAGTCTACCTAGCTAAGAGTGAGTGAGTGATTTCGGCAATAATTTCAAGCTAGGAGTTTATATCCTGGAATGAGGTCGCCAGATGTCAGGGGGAATATGAGATTATAATAAATAAATGTGAAGCCAGATGCCACGAGGGAAATGAGAATAACCCTCTGGTCGATTATCTCGAGAGAATTTACTCGTGAAATCAAGTAGCAATTTCACTTTTATGCTGGCTTACTTCACCAATTCTCTAGAGCTGAGAATTTTATAAACTTTCTCAACAGTGCACAGCAGAGACTAAATGCTCAAGAAGGCTGTATTACTGTACTGTTGGCCTCTGAGAAAGTTAGATCACCCCTTAACATTCAAAAAATAATAATAATAATAATAATAAACAGGATCTTGGCTAAGCCAAACCCCTAGCTGGCACAAAGGATTTAAGAATTAATACCAAGAACTGGCCTAAATACCAGTCGTGATTAATATAAGGAGTTGTGCTAACTTGGAGTAGCAAAAGTGTACTAAATATGTGGGGAAATCAAACAAAGCTCAAGAAAACAAACTGTAAATTTATTAATTACATGAAAATAAATTTAAGTTACATGAATCTATTCAAAATCAAAGAAAGGGAAATGCACTCACTCAAGCACTCAAACAAATAGCTAAATAAAGCACTAAGCTGAATATCTAAATAACTTTAAGCCTAGGAAAAACAAAAGAAATACTAATCAGTAGAGATGAGACCGTCGCTGCTATAGTTGATCACCAAATTGGTGGGAGCTTTGGGAATACGCCGATACAACCAAAACTTGTGATCGCTAAGAAAAGAGACCCACTCGAGCTTTGAGTACAGCACTTCCACTCTCCGAGACTGTCACTGGACAACTAACTCAATGCTTGATCTACCCAGAAGCATCGTGTGAAAAGGGCATGGCCAACTAACGGCCAGGGATGCAAGTGCAAAGAAATGATAATTCAGAAATTATCACTCAGAGGAATGCACTGTCTGTATATAAAGACAGTCACTCGTGAGAGAATGACGAAAGTTTTGAAAATTTGATGCAAATATAAGTACACAAGTGGACGGCTAAGAGAATGAGTGAAATCTCATGGATTTCAGAACTATTCGTCGCTCCCGCAAAATCAATCAATGTCATGATTTACGATGCATAATTTCACGATGTAGCAAATTTGTGACAAGCTTCCATGCTCACTTCCCTGTTTCTTATCACTGCATTCAAGGAACCAGCAATGTTTCTTCCCTGCTGTACCCATTCGAGCACTTCACCCTCTAAACTTTCATCCTTACTCATTATACTACCCAAGTACTCAAATGCACTCACATTTTTCATTTCCTCCCAATCCGATCTCACTATACAATCGCTGAATTCAATTCTCTCGAAGACCATAACTTTACTCTTCCCCACATTCAGATTTAGATTCCGTTTCTTACACACTTTCCCAAAGTCATCTACGAAGCCTTGCAGCTCCCCTTCGTCTTCACTTAACAACACAGTATCATCTGCAAACAACAGTACAGGGAGTTTCCAGACACTGCTCTCTCTCACTAGGGCTGCTCCAACATCCACTGCCCTACCTTGTATCTCTTTTATAACCCCATCCATAAACGGATTGAACAACCATGAAGACACAACATCCTTGTTTCAATCCAGTCTTCAAATAGAAAAATTCACTCAGTTCACCATCCACACACACTGCAACCTTAGCACCCTCATACATACTCTTCACAGCCTTCAACAACTTCCCATCTACTCCATATATTCTTAATACTTTCCACAATCCTTGTCCATCCACCCTGTCTTATGCTTTCTCCAAATACATGAAGGCTGCATACAACTTTTTTCTCTTCTCTAGAAAGTTTTCCCCTAAAGATCTAAGAATGAATATCTGATCACAACCTCCTTCCTTCCTAAAACCTCCCTGTTCTTCTCCAACTAATTCCTCTGTTATTTCCCTCACTCTGTCAATAAGTATCCTACCATATACTTTTCCTATTACACTAAGGATGAAAATGCCCATACGATTACCACACTCTTCTTTTTCCCCTATTCCTTTGTACAGGAGAATAATTATACCTGACTTCCAATCCTCTGGGACTCTACCTTCCTCCCAGGCCAATCTTCACATCTTCCACATCCATTCTATTACTATCTCTCTCCCATGCTTCAGCATTTCACCACACACTCCATCAATTCCTGGGGCTTTCCCCATTACAACTTTCTTCATTGCTTCCACAACTTCTATCCCACTGATTTCTATCTCTCTTCTCACATCTCTCCTTCTCCCAGCCATTCCCCAGCCACTTATACTTACATTACTTTCATTCTTCATTAAAGTGTTCTCTCCTATTTCTCCCTTCTCCACTAACAAACTACCATTTCTAGCTTTCACTCCCCAACTAATTTCTTTGGCACCCTGTCTAACTCTCTTTACCTCTTTCCAGAACAATTTCTTACATTCCCTCCACTTTACACTCAAATTCCTTCCAAATTCCTCCTCCACTCTCTTCTTACTCTCTCTTACTAATCTTTTCACCTCTCTCTTCCTCTCTCCATATAACTCACTCTTCCGTCTCTTAACTTCTTTGACGCCTCTGTTTCTCATCCACTCATTATATGCTTTTTCCTTTTGTGCCACAGCCTCTATCATCTCTTCAGTCCACCATGCTGTTCCCTGCGCCCCCTTTCGTCTTCTCTTCAATATCTCAAATTTTTTGTACGCTGATGATGCTGTACTACTGTATCTGCAAATATCGGACAAGAACTTGGTAGACTAGTGCTGAGTTTTGCTGATGTCTGTGAGTGTCGTGCCTTGAGAGTAAATGTAGAAAAGAGTATAGTGATGGTTACTAAGAAAGAAGGTGACTCCCAGTATGATGTTACAACGAATGGAGAGAGCCTGGAATTGGTGAGAGTTCAAATACCTGGGTACAGTGATAGAAAAAAAGAGGAGAATGTGCAAAAGAAGTGGAAAGTAGAGTGACACAAGGAAGGAAAGTGGCTGGTGCAATGAAGGCCTTGATAAGAAACAAGCTTGAGTGTTGCAGCTGCACAAGGCTTACATGAAGGACTGGTAGTGCCAACGTTAACATATGGATGTGAGACTATGGCGTGGCATGAAAATGAAAAGTCAAGGGTAAGCGCAGTGGAGATGGGACTGATGAGGAATGTATGTAGAGTACAGAAAGTGGATAAGATACAAAATAACGTAATTCGTGAAAGGTTTGGAGTAAGGAAGTCTGTGGACACCAGAATCGAAGAGAGTGTACTGAGATAGTATGGTCATGTGGAGAGAATGGATAACAATACAGTGGTGAAAAAGGTATATCTGAGTGATTTTGAAGGAGAAAGAAGGCGAGGGTGGCCAAGAAAATGGAGCAATATGGTGGATGAGTGTGTGAGGAAGAGAGGTTTGGAAGTGTGTGGGGCTAGGGGACTGACAAGAGATTGAGCTGGCTGGATGAATATTTTGAGGAGAAGTGAATGATCAGGGATTTGGCACCCCATTATAACATGACAGTGTCCTGATTGCTCTATCAGATACGTTTTTGTGAAGCTACAGATGGTGGTGAATGCTTTTGGCGTATCAGATAAGCCAAGATTCCGGGGGCTTGAATGGTGAGTGAATGGAAGTGTGGCCCATTGGACTGGGCAAATTTGGGCTGTCTGGATACTGCTACTCCTTACCCTGCCCTAAGGTGGGAAAGGAGGTCCAGATGATGATCATGATGATCATGATGTGTGAAATACTGAAACTTGTGACTTGGAAATTGTGTCTGGCTGGGATGCTATCCCCAGTGGAAAATGTGACATTACCAAGGGGCACTGAGGGCAAGCCTAAAAAAAAAAAAAAAAATAATAATAATAATAATTATGTTACATGGTCACAGTTCCCACCCTATCCCCATTGAATCCATGTTCCCCCTCCCTTCATTCTTTCCTCTTCCTTATGCCTATGGGTGACTCTACACTCCCTCTTCTGTCTTTTTTTCCTTCATTCTTTGCTCTACCTCCTGCCTATGGGTAACTCTGAGTGACAAGCCAAATGGTTTCCTGTACACCAGGAAACCATTTGCTACGATGGGTGGTAAACATACAACCAGATTATGGCACCTGGTGGTTTAGTGGGTAATTATGGCACTCCAGTCAGATTAAGCATGTGCAGGTCTATATCCTAGGGGTGGTTGAGGTTTATTGCTCACATAATGCCACTCTGGGATGAGTGAGGCTGGTCACTCTCATCTTAAATGCCAAGACCAACTTGCCTAGACCCGGGCTCCTATGCTCCTCATGGGGCAACACAGGATTAGACGATGATGATGATGATGACGATTATTATTTTGTTAGTTTTATGCCACGTCCCCTTTTTCGACGAGGGCTAAGTCGTTACCCCTGTGTAGAGGACTTTGGTTTTGGAGCGAGTAGCACTTTATGACCAAATGCCCTTCCTGAAGTCTACCAATGACCCTTGAGTGGACTCGAACCTCAGACCCTTCAGTAGGAGTGCTCTAACCCACTGAGTCGTGGCTGCTACAACCAGCTAGGTGACAGGAGAGCACTACCTCTCCCAGAAAGGCAGCTTACCCAGGTGCGGCACGAACCCACAACTCTTTGGTCTTGAGTCAGGTGCTTACCACTGAGCCACCATGGCCCCCAAAAAAGGATTCGAACCAGCGTAGGGTTTGCACGGGTAAAGTAGCCTACCAACTGGTTATGAGAAGGATTTTCACTTGATGTAACCCCATCGTATAACGAGTTGTGGCTGTAATGCAGTATGCGATATTAGGTGGAGTGATAACTGTGTGTGAGAAAAAATGAAAATTGTGACTTGGAAATCACATCTGGCAAGGATGCTGCCCTTAGTGGATAGCATGGTGCTACTGTTGGTGCCAAGGGCAAGCCTAGAGGGTAAGTTTTTTTGAGACCTCAGTATACAATACATTGTTGTGCAGTGAGTTTTCACTTAACACAACTTCATCGGATATATCGAGGCGTGAGTAGATATTCATAATCAAACTCTTCAGCAAGGTTTCAGGTACTGTCGCAATCACTACAGTAATCCCTCATTTATCCGGACATGACAGAGCCAAAGGAATGTCCGGATAGTGGCAACATCTGGATAGTGAACACTATTCCTCTACCACACCCAGACCCTACCTATACCCACCTCCAACCTATACCTAACTTATTTGTACAGTACCTAGGCTTAATATGACAATGTTTTCTGGTCATTCAGGCATATTTTGACATCAAAACACACATAGGAATATCTAAAATAATGCTAAACACTAAGAAAACCATGAGAAAAAAAAAACTAAAAACCTAAAAACACCCTACCTATACACCAATGCATGTACAGTACCCCTCCTAATTTTGGCACTGTTTTCAGGTCAATCTGCCACATTTAGACAACAAAACACACATAGGAATATCCAAAGTAATGCTAAATATCAAGAAAACCATGAAAAAAAAACTGAAAACTAAAAACACCCTACCTTTCCACCACTGTATGTACAGTACCCCTCCTAATTTTGGCACTGTTTTCAGGTCCATCTGCCACATTTAGACATCAAAACACACATAGGAATATCCCAAATAATGCTAAACACCAAGAAAACCATGAAAGAAAACCACTGAAAACCAAAAAACACCTGACTTATACACAACTGTATGTATAGTACCCCTCCTAATTTTGGAAGTTCTCAGGTCAATCTGCCATATTTAAACAATCTGCCATATTTAAACATCAAAACACACATGATTATCCATATTAGTACTAAACATCATGAAAACAATGCATAAACAACAAAAATCCACAAAAAACTGACAACAGTTTGAAAATCTGTTGTTTGTGATGAGTGATTGTTCCCGGGGCTCAAAAAAAAAAATTCCATGGCCAAATATGCCACTGTAAATTATTATTATTTATTATTTTTTTTTTTATGTGACCAATTCTGGGCATAGGCTTCACAGCCTGCTATCAAGGCCCAGCAGTCCTCCTACATACCAACACCTCTACTGTATTGGTATAAATCAAATACCTTCATCTTCGCTGGTGTTCAAACTATAGGATAAGCTAATAAAAACAAATAAAACTGACAAGTAAGAGTGTGAAATTCAGGCAGGAATAAAGTGTTCAAGAGCAAAACTTACCTTCATATAACTTCCCACCATCCTAATTCAAAATTTTGCCTGCATCTTCCAAGAGTTAAGCATATGTCTAGATGCAGAATTCATAAGCATTCTTGTGGTCATCGTGGAATTTCCATACGTCCAATAGTAGTAGAATAAATCGCAAAAAACTTGGAAAACTCACGAGTCAATGCTATCAGCATGGAACAGGGTAAAGACTGAGGGAGTGAGCGGGAAGCCGGGAGGGTATGGAAGAGGGAAGGGAGGGGGGGAGAGGCAAGGCTGTGGGCATGATTCTCCCCCTTCTGTCAACAGGCAGACGGGCGCTTTTGCCATACATTTACTTGCGGCCTGCAGTCTGTCAGACGCCGAGTGGCCATGCAGAAACACAGCGCATTGAGATCAGGGGACTTTTGACCTTCAATAGAGAGGTAGATGGCCGCTGTCGCTGAACATGTACTCGTGGCTTGTGGTTTGTGTTCGATGGAGGTGGCAGCTGGGAAAGACTTACCCCCGAGGCCGCATGCTATTAGACATTTGGTGTGGAATGCATACGGACTTTTTGACACCACTTGTGCGTTAAGAGTCATATTGATCGGGTGCTAGAGGTTTGATGGGAGTGATAGGACGCATGTGCAATTATGACCATTCAGTACAGGGTCAGATGGACATTTTAGCTCTGGCTGTGGGTTACGAGCTACTTCCCGCTCATGGCCTGAGCACAGCGGCCAAGATACTGAATGTTTGGACATATCAGCTGGCCGGCCGAAGTTCTCGGGTACTTTTACATCTGGATAATAGCAAGTAAATTAGGATATTGGTTTAATACAGCCGCGGCCCAGCGTCCAGATACTGAACACTTTCGGATAATGAATGTCCGGATAATTGAGGGATCACTACTTGACCCCTCTGGCTTGTGGTGGGTAGAAGCCAGGGTAGAAGACAAGCCAGGCAAGCGAACACAGGCCACTTCATTGTAAGAGACTCACTCACCTGAGCCACAAATCACTCTCACAGACGAAACACACGAACACAGTTATGAAGCAGTTCATGAGTCATTATCCGCCTGTTAGATGCCTAACTCTTTTTCAGTCCTGGTTTGGACGTCCCTCAAGCCAGGGGAGTAAAGAAATTAATGATCATGATAGTACTGCTTCTTTAATACTGTATAATTACATTTGGCTACTCACTTGTCATCTCTGCACTAAAATTAAAAACAGCTTTATGCATTTCAGTTACTATTTTTGACATATCAACTGCCTTACCTAACATAATCCTTTTAACTGCACATCTAACTGCCTACTGTTTAACCCGCCGAGTCCCATCGACGTACGATGCACGTCGCTACTTTTTTCCACGGACAGACCCAACGACGTGCATCGTACGTCATGCAATTGCAAGGCCCATTGTGTGCACATTTTTCAACATTTGCGGGTGATTTTTGGTAGGCATATGTGGGAGACCCTCCTCTACCTGCTGTCAAGCAGGGATACTGCCTGGCCCCTCCTAACCCCCCTTCCCCCCACACTGGGCAATTTAGCTGTTAGCAGTAACCTAGCCTGTAAAGGTATGTTGCCCCACGGTCTCTCCAATGACGAAATTCACGGTGAAAGTGATTCCTGAGGTGGAGGACAAAGAAACAAAGAAGCTAGAGGCAGAAACAAACAGAAGTGATGAGGTGGTAATGTCGCAATGGAAGGTGCCATATAGTGGGGTTTTGGGTAAGTGAACAATACTTATAAACGCCTATATTATTGTGTGAAAACCATTATAGACTTTTACTACACATAAATTTGTACCAAATAAATGAAATAAATGCATAATTTAAAGAGGCTTGAATTAGTCAACCCTTCCAAAGTTCGTTTTCTTAGCCAGGTACCCTGAAAAAGAAGGAAAACGTAAGGTTGACACCACATTAACATTTTTTTACCTCAGGATCGCGATTTCACTATGAATTTTCGATGTTTCTCACCAAAAGCGAAGGTTTCAGCCAAAAAACGATCAGGATCTGGGGGTAGGCTGGGTAAAAAACCGGTTGGGACTCAGCGGGTTAATGTCAGGCTGTGGTCCATGCAATGGTTCAATAGTGCTAAAACCCTCCCTGTTCCAGCCAAATTCTTCATCCATGAAATAGCTTAATGATTTAAGGCAGAGATCAGCATCCTTTTAATAGTCACTGGCCTAAAATATATAAATGTACGGTGAGTCCTCGATAAACGAAAGTGATAGGGACCAAAAAAACCTTTCGTAATTCGAAATTTCATATATCGGAACGATTTTCCCGACTGAAATATACAGTACAGTACATAGAAATGGGAGGATGCGTCCCAGGACCCCCTCGGACCCCCCCTCTAAACTTTACCTCTCCTGTTTTGAAGTAAGTAATACTGTACCTTTATACAATTGTAGATGTAGAGGAGGTGGCCATTTTCTTGAACATCTCCTTTTTCTTGGTCACAGTCCCAACAGTGGAAGCTGCAAGGCCTAAAGCATGCCCAATCTCCCTGCCCCTCCTCGTGGCGTCTTATAATTTCCACTTTCCTCTCCAGAGTTACAGTACGGTGCTGCATCTTCTTAGCAGCAGGCTCCCCCAATGCTGGAGATGATGCAGGGCACTTGGAAGGCATGTCTCAACAGAAAGAAAAGGTGTAGAGCTGCGAAAATATTCTCACGTACAACAAAGCTGCGAGGAGGGATGTGGACTCAACTGAGAAGCACGCGAAAAATTGTTTACCAGAGAGGGGTCAGTTCATTTCCTCGCCTCAAGCTAGTGCGGCGCTGCGCACAGCGCCCATTTTGAATTTTTCATATTTCCTTTCATATCGCTTTTCATGTCATTGAGACAGATACTTTCATATTGTGGAATCTGTCTTATATTCATCGCTTTCATAACATCGAAAATTCGTACTTCGGGTTTTCGTTTATCGAGGACTCACTGTATATACAGCTGTGCACCGCGCTCATTTTGAATTTTTTGTATTCCCTTCCGTATTGCTTTTCATATCATCGAGACAGATACTCTAGTATTGTGGAATTTCTCCTATATTCATCACTTTCGTAACATCAAAAATTCGTACTTCGGGTTTTCGTTTATCAAGGACTCACTGTATATACAGCTGTGCACCACGCTCATTTTGAATTTTTCGTATTTCCTTTCGTATCGCTTTTCGTATCATCGAGACAGATACTTTTGTATTGCGGAATTTCTCCTATATTCATCACTTTCGTAACATCGAAAACTCGTACTTCGGGTTTCTGTTTATCGAAGACTCACACTATATACAGGTGTGTGTGTGTGTGTGGGGGGGGGTTAGAGAACAGATCCCCACAAATGTGGAATTTCCGTGAATGTTTGGTGCACCCTCCCATAAATGCCTCTGTAGCCACAAATCACACTCTGTGAGCAAGTGTGCTCATACTGTACCTAATAAACCATGTCTTGGACCTGAAAGCAGCATAAATATCACAAATAGCTGATGACTTGCCCACATTTATGTGCGGGCAAGTCATTAGCTACATACAGTCAGGGAGCCACTTGAAGCTATCATGAAATAAAATGGGTTTTGTTGGAACTGACAGATATACTTTTTGCAACGCCTTAGCTGTTCTATCTATCTATCTATTTATCTACAGCCCAATGACCTAATCCCGCACAAGGGGGCCAAAGACAAAACACCTCTAAGTCACTCTGTCACCCACCATTTGACTGCCCTCCCCCCAACTCACTCCCCCCTCCCTCATATACCTCTCAACTCCATCCCTCCATCTCATCCTCAATCTCCCCCTCCATCTCACCTACATACATCCTCTTAGAAAGTCTTTCATTCTCCATTCTCTCCACATGTACAATATACCTCTCAACTCCATCCCTCCATCTCATCCTCAGTCTCCCCCTCCATCTCACCTACATACATCGTCTTAGAAAGTCTTTCATTCTCCATTCTCTCCACATGTCCAAACCACCTCAGTGTATTTCTCCTAACCTTCTCAACCACATCCACATTCACCCCACAATGTTCTTTAACTTCATTCGTCAACCTGTCCCTCCATGTCACTCCACATACTCCTCTCATGTAACTCATTTCCACTGCTCTCACTCTTGACTTGTTCCCCTCTAGCAACTGTTCCCCTCTAGCAAGGTCCATGCCTCACTTCCATACGTCAAGGTAGGGATCACAGTGCTATCATGCAGTGACTTCTTAACTTCCATACTCACCTCCCCATTTCTCATCACCGATTTCAGTGAACCAACACTGAGTGTGTGGTGAAATGCTGAAGCATGGGGGAGAGATAGTAATAGAATGGATGTGGAAGGTGTGCAGATTGGCTTGGGAGGAGGGTAGAGTCCCGGAGGATTGGAAGTTAGGTATAATTATTCCTCTGTACAAAGGAAAAGGGGAAAAAGCAGTGTGTGGTAATCATAGGGGCATTTGCCTTCTCAGTGTAATAGGAAAAATATATGGTAGGATACTTATTGACAGAGTTAGGGAAATTAATGAGGAATTAGTTGGAGAAGAACAAGGAGGTTTTAGGAAGGGAAGAGGTTGTGTAGACCAGATATTCATTCTTAGATCCGTAGTGGAAAAGTTTCTAGAGAAGGGCAAGAAGTTGTATGCAGCCTTCATGGATCTGGAGAAAGCATA
>JAGKTI010006619.1:0-10971 GCA_018397915.1 Birgus latro
AGGCCATTCCTCCCACTCCACTTCCCAAGCCTGGGAGACCTCGTAAGACAACCTTCAGGACCTGTCAGCTGATCTCAAGGCATGTTAGCAAGGATCCAAGGCTAACAGCACGGGATTTAAAAGAAAAGAACCCACAGTTGCTGGCAGATGTGTCTGTCAGAAGTGTGCAGCAGCTGTTGCATGACGATCTGGGCTACAGGAGTTTTTGTGCTCGTAAAAAACCACTGCTAACTGCACTTCAGAAGAAAAAGAGAGTAAATTTTTGTAAAAAATATCTTGCCTGGAGTGAGGAGCAATGGAAAACTGTGCTTTGGAGTGATGAGTCAACATTAACTGTCACTGGTACCCCTTCATCACGAGTGTACCGCAGACCAGGCAGTGACCCCCTGGATCCTAAGTACACTTCCAAGTTTGTTAAATACCCAGCCTCACTCATGGCTTGGGGCTGCTTTACATATTATTGTGTTGGTTAGTTGGTAATTCTACCTGCAAATGAAAAAGTGAACCAGAACAATTATTTGGAGCTATTATGTGATGTTTTAAGTGACTCTTTTGATAAAACCAAGGCAAGAGTATTTATGCAAGATTCTGCCCCTGCACATGTTGCAAAGTCAGTGAAACAGTGGCTAACAGACTGTGAGGTTCCCTTTATTTGAGATTGGCCTAGAAACAGCCCAGATATCAATCCCATTGAGAATTTATGGGCGCACATGAAGCGGCACATCATCTTTGCCTAAACTTGAGGCTGCAGTCAAGCAGCTATGGAACAGTTTTAGTCCGTCTGTTCTGCAAAACTACACCATCAGTCTCCCCAGATGCCTTAAGAAGATAATAAAGGTGAAGGGGAATGCCAGTAAATACTAAATTCAATGGTGAGTGTTAATTTATTTGTTTCTCCTTGCTAACCACAAGAATTTTTTCTTTTTTTAAGATGGCGTCAACACTTTCCGCACCTACTGTATAGTGTATATGTATATATATATATATAAGTTTTTGAGAAACAGTTCGCCAGCTTCAAGCATTTGGTTCCTTCTACCTTGCATTAAAAGGAAACAAATCGTTATTACAAGAAATGATGATAAAAATAGAAATAAAGATTTTGTCATAACCCTTCACTCTGGGATGTCTCCTTTCAGACTAAATGGTATTGCTTGGTTATAGCAAGAATAGAATACAAAAAGACCATACTCGTTTCGTTTCTTTTTTGAAGGCTGCAACATGCTTGCATGCTTCGGCCTTTTTTGGATTGGAGCGTGTAGCATTTTATGACCGGATGCCCTTCCTGATGTCTACCAATGACCCTTGGGTGGATTCGATCCTTCGACCCTACGGCCAGAGCGGAGCGCTCTAACCCACTGAGCCAAGGCTGCTACATATACTGCTGCCATACTGAATAGGTTAATATAAAGCATCACTATAAGAGGTTATATTTTCACCCTAATGAAACTGTCGGAGTGTGAAAAGAACAGAGTAAAGACCATCATGCTGAAGGGGTTGATTTTTTAACAGGAGGGGTTACGTATAACCTTTACAAATCCCTTCAAAACAAGAGTTTTCTTTAGTCACAAAAATGGCACTGTAGTGAAGGAGGTAAACTGGCCCAGGTACTAAATTCTAGTTTTTATTGTAGATATGCCCTAGGTAATTGTTTTATATTATAAATATGATTACTGCCACAATACAGTACTTTATATTCAGACAGCAACTAAGCTTTGAAGATGCTTGCTTTCTTAGCACCACTAAGAGTCATTGCTTGTGAATATGCAGTACACCCTTTAAGAAATTTATAATTTCATCTTTTTGTTTTGTATTCATAGAATTTTTGAAAGATTTGCATTATAGGTACAGTATGATGGTGGTGTAATTTTTGCTAATGGTAGTTTTTTTCTTGTTTATAGCTTACTTATAATCACATTTCTATGTGACCTGACCAAACATTGATATTCGTATTTTGAAGTAGAAGCTGTGTATAAAGAGATGCCTTAAATGAGGGTTTAACAGTGATATGACCTTAATACTATGCATATGTTGAGAATACTGATTTGGTACTTGCTGTGCAGTTCAACATTACATTGAACCTATGTTGTGTTTCTGAAGCCTATAAAGTACTCAATTACATGTGCATATTCTTCTCATATTTTTAGTGTTTTTTATATATGAGTAACATCATCCACTCACTTGATGTAGTGCTGCCTACTTCTTCCTTACCCTTTATTATTATTTTTCTGTGCCTGCCCTCCTCTCTTCCTGTTTCTCCCATCTTTCCTGTCACTTCTTATTGCTTTTCTTTTCTTTACAGGTGGCTTTACATTGAGTGACAAGCCAACTGGTTTCCTGTAAGCCAAGAAACCATTTACAACGCTGGGTGGTAACCATATAGCCAAACCATACGTGCTCCCTACGTATCAACAAGTGGGTTGGTGGAGGGTTAGTTCCCCTCCCCATAAAACAAATAACTCAGTCAAATGGCCACCCCTTACGGGATTATGGCGTCAGGCAATAGATAGATAGATAGATTTTTGTTGCACTATGTTGGTAGTGCTGGTATAATGTATACAGTACATTCTCATTAACTGTGGTATTTATTCATTTCTAATGTATTTGTTTTGTTTTTCTCAGTACAGTATTTCATTTCTTAACCCCTAGACGTCGGGAATTTTTTGGTGTGGCCGCCCTCTCCCTTCGGCTATACAGGGTATTTCCCAAAATACCGGTGCCATTTTTTCAAACCTTCATAGCTGGGAAAGTATAGCAGTTAGGGAAGCAAATTAAAGACGATATTACTCAACAACTCTTCTTCTTGCAAATGAAAGCCTCCTCAGGTCTGCAAGTGGATATGTCAGTTAGTAAGGACGTGAAAAAGTCAAGTAACTTTTGGCGCTTGAAGTAAGATGTCTTCGTGCGTGTGTGCACGGCCCTGACTTTGGCTCTGCTCTCAACATGATAACTTCTCCACTACTAGATAAACTAGACACAGTGGCATCCGAGGCACACCCTGTGGCACTATCACTGAGTCCTTTCCTAATATCTTTGGGCAGAGGCTTGGCAGGGGTGGATGAGACAAGGAGTCCATGTGAGGTGGGAACAGAATTGGACGTGGAGGTTTCAGAAAATTTTGTTCAGCACGTGGCTGAGTCACGGAGAAGACTGAGGTACGCTTGCATCGGGTGGCAGAAATCTCTCCTTACCCTTTGGTGACGAGATCAAATGGCAGCCACTTCAAACTGTGGCAGGAATACATTTGTGGCTCCAACCGACCCCCGGCGGTTTCCGTCCACACCTTTTGCGTTGGTCCGTACCAACACCCGGCGTGTAGGGGTTAAAACATATATCAGAGTCTGAATCAAATCAGCCTCTGTAAAGTTTCTTTGGTGTATAAAATGTAATTGGCAGAAGCTAACAAATTAAAATGTCAAAAGTTTTGCCATCCCAGTGAAAGAGTTTGAAATTTGTTCACCCGTCAACTGGATTGTATCTTGTATTGCTAAGTTAAACCATTACCGGTAATTGTCACTGAAAATTAAATTATGAATTCAAGCAACAGAACAAAGGAGTTGAAGGAAAATTAATTGTTTCTGGAATTTCTACAACATGATGGCTTATATTCAGGGTATCATCCACAAGTGCCGGTACAGCCTGGGGTCCATAGCCATGTGGACACAAAAGGGGCGTGTCAAGACGCTACATGTGGGCAGCAGGCAGACCATCACCACTCATGAAAACCTTTCCTACTACAGGTCAGTCATCCTACATGCTGAGATTAATTTCTTTCTCTTTTTTTTCCACCTAGTTTTATGATTAAGTATTCCATTTAAGCAGTTGTACTTAATTTCTTTCTCTTTTTTTTCCGCCTAGTTTTATGATTAAGTATTCCATTTAAGCAGTTGTACAGTATACTATTTGGTATTTTTGTATTTTGTTAGTGTAGTACAGTACTAAATATGACTTGTGGCCAGTGTTACCAAACTAGAATTGCTTTCTCTGAATAATCTCATCCTGTAATTCTACTTTTTATTAGTTGCTTTATGTAATGGTAAGTTTTGGGTTTTATTATATCACTGTCAGTTGGCTAACAAGGTATATTGTGCTAGGTTTTATGTACCATCTCACACGTGGTTTCTGGAAGTGAATGTGTCCAACTGCCGGATGCTAGAGGAGGCAATCAACCGTGAGACTGGTGAGAGGATGTTCCGATGGTGTGTGCGATCACTGGCTCTGGGTGCCCGATCCCTGCCCACGTACGTTCCCGATAAACCTGAGGTGGCCAACATCACTGAAGGGGACAGCTATGTGTTCACAGTGACTCGGCCTTATGCTGATGGCTACTACTACCTCCTGGTGGCCACAGAGGGCGAGACCAAGCTGGACATCACGATACACACTAGAGGTGCCTCAGATTGCTTTGCATTTACTTTCTCCTTGCCTAACTCTTTCAGTACAATATTGTAAGCAGACACAATCAAGAGAAAACTGTTGGAGGTCCATTGCTATCCTGAATGGTCAGTATGCTCATGATGTCCCTAGATCAGTATGTTTTCATGTGACTGTGCATTTATTGTAATAACAATACCTGTTCGTCCCATGGGTAAGGTGCAGAGCTGGGCACTGCAAATGGATATTCGCTTCTGCAAATGCAAATCCACAGACTTAAACCATTACCTTCCGCAACTGCAAATCTGCAAGCTTCTTGAAATTTGCGGTTCCGCAAATGCAAATGCAAACACAAACCGTTTGTATCCCTTTCAGTACCACGGCATCAGTTTCATTTTATTTTGGATATCATTAGAGGATTTTATTAAGTTTAGGATGATATTTTTCATAATCAAGGGGTTACAGATCATATCTAGTTATTCATCCACTACAATTATATCTTTATTCACTCTATTCTGACTAACAGTAGGTGACTTTATGAAGTTTGAAAATTGTCTGTAGTACTGAATGAGATATATAAATTGATATTTATAGTTAAAATAAAGTACATATTTTAAATATTATTATACAGGGTGATTCATAAGTCCGTGAAACATTTTATATATATATATCAGCTAGATATCTGCCGCATCAGCAAAGGTGGACACATTGAACACTTGTAAGGTATGTAAAACAACTTGGATAGTTTACTTATATTTCCGCGTTATAAAATGTGCTCTCTGGTGCGTCGTTTATTAGTGGTGAAATTTTAAAGTGTTTCACGGATTTTTGAATCACCCTGTATTAGTATACAGTATTTGACTGTTATTACCACAGAACAAGGGGAAACCATTCACTATTGTAGATAAATGAATTAAATTGTTACACTTCATGGCTTACACTTGACAAGTTGACACATCAGTCCACCTCAGTTCCTTGGCTTCAGTATCATTAGTCCTCATTCCTCACTCACAGCCAGACTTCTCCAACAACTGGGTCAACTTCATCTTGAGCAGGTCCATGTTGCCCTTCATAAAAACAAACCACCCAAAGTTCTCAGAGGTCAGACTGGTTTGTGGGCAGGTTTGCGTTTGCAGAAGTACGTTCGTAAATGCATAACCACAATTTTTGCATAAAATTTGTTGCAAACACAAATCCACAAACAAAATCAGACTTCCACAATTGCGGAATCTGTGGTTTGCGAAAATTATTGCGGAAGTGCCCAGCTCTGAGAAGGTATAATTAGCAATGAATATTGGGCAAACTCATGAAAACATAGCTGTCAGTGTGAGGTATACAGGGTCAAAGAGTGTCATGAGAAGTGAGGTTGGAGGAAGTGCCAATAAAAGATCATTATGTTGTGTGGAAGACAATAGTAGAACAGTTTGAAGTATTAGAGAGAGAGAGACAATGATGGTGATGATGAACTAAAATAATTAAAGAACCCCATAACCCTTTCCAAGCAGAAGACCACTTACAAGGCACAATGAAGGTCTGCAAGATCATGCTGCAAGCCTCAGTGTATATTAGTTGCATGATAATGACTCAGGGGAGGTAAACTGCCTTACAAAGAATCAGCCCAGCAGGGGTTAAATGCTGTATAAGGTAGTATGGAGGTGGTTCTATCCCTAGAAGGAGAAAGGCATCAGAGATTATCATAGTTTTTGGTGCTTTTCAGAGTGTACAACCAGTTCATACAAGAAATTAGTGCCCCATGTGCGAGAAGTTGAGGCTACAGAGTACACAGTGTCGTCACAGCAGGAAGTGAGGTTTGTGGCCACTGCACCACCAGACAGTTCCACGTTGGTTGTACATAAGGAACACAACCCCCAAAAGAGGCCAACCAGTTCCAGTCCTGAGAAACAAACCACACCAGTGCATGAAAAAGTTAGCAGGTCACCTCATGAGGAAACCTTTGACTTATCTCTTTCCAACAAAAGCAAGTCAACTCAGGAGAAAGATAACAAACCAACCAATGGTGCCTCAAGTGTAGTAACCTGGGAGGAGATGTGGCCTAATGTGACCCACAGGTCTTCTTTGGTAATGGCACGGATTAGCTCTCAGGAGGAGGAAGACATGATACCTGATGTGGATTTCTCCTCTGAGGGACACCGCTGCTACCCCATTCTACCACTGGCTCGCATTAAACATGCCAGTGACTTCACAGATACCTTTCTGATACAGGTTGGTTGGTCTTGTGTGTTGTTATAGGATTTCTCTATGCAGTGTTGCATGTGTATGTGGTTTTGGGGTATGATAATGATGAGTTGCTGCCTAAGTTTGAAACATGGTGCTGTGATATTGTAGTACCTGCAGAGTACAGAAGGCTCTCGATATTCAGTTAATCTTACTTGGATATTTCATACCTCGATCGGACTCGCCCGCTCATCTAAAATTCGTGCTTGGATTTCAAAAGTTGTGCTTCGATCACTTAGACCGGGTTGAGAGCGCAAGTGCTTATCTGTTCATCTGTCATGCCACCTACTGGCCACTTGGTAAAGTTTGCCCTCATTCAGACGTTTGAAATCTTTTGAAATCTTTTCATCAGCGCACATTTCATGGAAGTCTACAAAACCAAGGTGAACGAGCAGAGGCAGACAAAATCACCAACTTCTTCAAAGCTAGACAGAGAGTGGCCCAGGCAATTGAAAACATAGATGAGGCTGAAACAGGACAGGTTAACCCCGATGACTTAGACACTGAACTGCCTGATGTTCTCTACTTTGAGGGGTTCGATTGTGATGACGGAGGCAGTGAAAGCATGAACAGCAGTGGCCATGGTGATTGGAAGAAGGACAAAGAAGCAGGTGTTCACTCAAGTGGGGTTGGGGCGAGTGCGAGTGATGGCAGCAAGGATGGCAGTGGTGGCTGGTAACAGTGACTCAACCACCACCTCAGAACCTTCACTCTACCACATAAGCTTCATTCTTTCTATTTTAAAGTGAGTGCAGCCTGTATTTCTTGCTTTTCTTGCTAATAGTAAGTAAATAGGTTTGTCGATGACACGTCGGTCCCATTTATTTATTTTCCATAATTTCATCAGTTTGCATTTCGATAAATCGCACTTCGATCATTTTTTTCGGCCCCAAAACCAATCGAAGATCAAGAGCCTTCTGTATTATTCATTCATGATCTTGCAGCTTTCCAGCACATACATATTAATGAACACTTCTTAAGTCTTTAGTGTTAGACATAACTCATCTTCAAGTTAAATCTTTTTGCAGCTTAATATTCATAGTGGGCTGGTGGCTAGAAGGCACCAGTTTGAATGACACAGTTACCCTGCACATGGAATCAGAACTCTCATGTGTTGTTTGATCATGTAACGCTGTGTAGGGCATAGGTTGGCATCCTACGCTTGATTGTTCTGTAAAACATTTGCCTAGCCACAGTTCTATACTCTCAAAGTTGGTAATAAAGATTTGACTGTTCCTGTTTTTCACCATACCCGGTACTGATAGACCCTTCTTAATGAATGGTACAGATAACCTATAGTGCATAGGATATGATAAAGCCATTCAGTCCAGTGAAATTAGTTTTTTTTATGTCATGGTACCTCCAGACCATTCTTTTAAACGGAAGGGAGAATTTTCATAGTGAAGAGGTTAATGAAGCTCTAATCTGCTGAGTTTGTAAGTTGTCTTCCAAAGATTAATTAACATGTCTGGTAGCAGTAATAAGTATAAAGGATGTCATTATAATAAAGGGGATTAAGCCTTATTAGTAGCTTGCTTTTCAGCCTCTCTCCCTCTTTTACCTCCTGTCTTTTTCTGTGTGCAGGGACGAGAATGGTACAGCACATGGCTGTCTGTGAAGCGAGGGCCGCCAGTCTTCACTCACCTCACTCTCCTTCCCTTCACTGACATTGGAGGAACCCTCAGTATGAGCATCCTTCTTGATGAACTGCTCGTGGTAAGCTGCCCATGAAGTTTGACAGCCCTACAGTGAGATGACTAGGTTTTTCGGTCATGTAATGCCACCAAGGGGAGTAGGCTGATCTTCTGCCTTTAATCCCTTCTGTCAGAGAGGTGTCCTCAAAAGTCATTAGATCTTTTGGCATAGCCAGAGTAGAATTGTAGATACATGTTGTCTTGTTGCAGTGGCTTGTTGTAATTCTGTCAAACCTCCTCAGGCAGACACATCTCTCTCTCCTAAACTGGCAGTACAGATACAGTACATGTTTTGTCTTGCTGCAGTGGCTTGTTGTAATTCTGTCAAACCTCTTCAGGCAGACACATCTCTCTCTCCTAAACTGGCAATACAGATACATGTTGTCTTGCTGCAGTTGCTTGTTGTAATTCTGTCAAACCTCTTCAGGCAGACACATCTCTCTCTCCTAAACTGGCAGTAACCAGAGTATAAAAAAAAAAAAAAAAAATCCACTGAGTCATGACTAAAAGAGTTCAATATACTAAACAGTTGTAGCTTGGTCTTGGGCCATTGCATCTCAAAGGTGGTAATACAGGATTGGTTGTTATAGTATGTACAGTACGCTACTGTTGCATACGAACTGGTTGTTTTATGTTCTTGTAAATGTGGTTAATTCTTTATTATTCATTTTCATTCATTTCAGTGTTCTTGTAAATGTGGTTAATTCTTTATTATTCAATTTCATTAATTTCTCATTTGAATACATTTCACTAAGTACAGTACTAGCTATGTAGATTATTCTCTAAATTTCACATTTTCTTCCTCCTATTTCTGGATCATACCTCACCCCATGAGAAGTATGACTAAGCTGGTAATATTAATGGAGGTAGTGATGATGACAATGATGGTGACTGTTGACTTTTTTCCAGAATGCAACCAGGCAGTTGATAAGTGTGGTGGGGTGCGTGAGGAAGGGTCGGCCACCTGATGTAATCCACAGCACCCTGACGTGTGAAGAGCAGCAGCTCACCCTCAACGTCACCTCACACTCCAAGACAACTGTGGAGGACCTCATACTCATACCCTTCCCAGAGCCAGACACATGGTACCTCGCACTTCAGCTGGTGTGCTATGATGGAGGGTGAGTTGCTTCTGTTTTATTGTGGCTACCCAAAAAGAGGTGTTAGAAAGCAAAACTTAAATGTTGGAGGACTATGTTGATTGTTCTCTTAATTAAATGCTTATTTCTGATGGTTTTGTGAGTAATTAAGGCACTGTGGCCAGATTGAGCCTATATAGGTTTATATCCAAGGAGTGGTTGGGATTTATTGCTCACATAATGCCACTCATGGATGAGTGAGGCTGGTCACTCTCATTTTAAATGTTACGACCAACTTGCCTAGCCCTAGCCCCGGGCTCCTACGCTTCTCGTGGGGCAACACAGGATTGGATGATGATGGTGATACTCTTAGAATCTTCCATCCATCATCCATCATCCAATCCTGTGTTGCCCCACGAGGAAAGTAGGAGCCCGGGGCTAGGCAAGTTGGTCCTGACATTTAAGATGAGAGTTTCCAGCCTCACTCATCCCTGAATGGCATTACGTGAGCAATAAACCCCAATCATCGTTTTCGTTTTCGTTTTCGTTTTTGAAGGCTCCAACATGCTTGCATGTGTCGGCCTTGGTCACCTAATGGCGGCTCTCCACGCTGCTCGATCTCTGGCAGCCTCCCTATTCAGTCCCTTAACCCTTAAGTCACATTTAATGACCTCGTCCCATGTCTTTCTCGGTCTACCCCTCCCAACCCCTCCCCCAATATTAACACTTCTCACCCTCTGTACCCAATTATCATCCCCCATCCTCTCCACATGTCCAAACCACCTCAGCCTACCTCTCCTCATCACAACACCAATACACTCCAGTCCCATCCTACCTCTCAACTCTTCTATCGTAAACCCAGCCCCCCCAGGCCTTGCACGCAGGGACGCACTGCACATCCACCTAATCATTGTCATTTCTGTACGTTTAAACCTGCGAATATCNAGGCAGAATATAAAAGGAAAGTGGAGGAGTTTCGTTTAGTTTCGTTTGTGAAGGCTCCAACATGCTTGCATGCGTCAGCCTTGGTCACCTAATGGCGGCTCTCCACGCTGCTCGATCCCTGGCAGCCTCCCTGTTCAGTCCCTTAACCCTTAAGTCACACTTAATGACCTCGTCCCATGTCTTTCTCGGTCTACCCCTCCCAACCCCTCCCCCAATATTAACACCTCTCACCCTCTGTACCCAATTATCATCCCCCATCCTCTCCACATGTCCAAACCACCTCAGCCTACCTCTCCTCATCACAACACCAATACACTCCAGTCCCATCCTACCTCTCAACTCTTCTATCGTAAACCCAGCCCCCCCAGGCCTTGCACGCAGGGACGCACTGCACATCCACCTAATCATTGTCATTTCTGTACGTTTAAACCTGCGAATATCCTCTTCCTTTACTGCCCAGGTCTCACTACCAAACAGCATCACACTCCTAACACATGCTGCATACAAAGACCCCTTAGCACGTAAGGAGAGTCCTCTCAATGTCAGGAGAGGCAACAGCTCCCTGAACTTCTTCCAACCACTTCTCACTCTAGCAACCGAGCTAACTCCAGCCCCACCTCCGGCACATAACATGTCTCCCAAATAAC
>JAGKTI010006619.1:11304-39973 GCA_018397915.1 Birgus latro
GATATTCGCAGGTTTAAACGTACAGAAATGACAATGATTAGGTGGATGTGCAGTGCGTCCCTGCGTGCAAGGCCTGGGGGGGCTGGGTTTACGATAGAAGAGTTGAGAGGTAGGATGGGACTGGAGTGTATTGGTGTTGTGATGAGGAGAGGTAGGCTGAGGTGGTTTGGATATAAACCTACACCGGCTCAATCCAATTGGAGCGCCTTAATTACCCACTAAACCACCAGACGTCTTAATTTGGTTAAATTGTTACCACCCAGTGTAGAATCTTCCACACCTTGTTTATTAGTTCAGAATAGGATGATGATGATGATGATGACAGTAATAATGAAGTCAGCTAGCTATGGTACTGCCTGATAGTTTATTCTGCACTGAAGAGACCTCATAGATTGTGGAATTAGTTGGTATATAATATGATTCTCTTTTCAGTCTTACTGAAACTTTGTGTATGTTAATTTTTCATTGCTCTTTAACAGAGTGCGTGCGACATGCATGGTGAGCCAAGTAATGGTGAGCCTTGATGTGCGAACACAGCCATGTGTGTTTGCCGGTGATAGTCCCTGTGGAGAACATGGCCTCTGCCAAGAGACTCATCGGGGCATGTTCTTCTTTACCAGTTGTGTCAGTGTCTAATATTACTTTACCCAAGTTGTGGATTTCCATTTTAACCTAGGGCTTGTCAGTAACAGCACACAACAATAATAGCAACAGCCAGGAGCAGATGCATAAATTTCAGTGAATATGAACTACTAATCTGCAAAATATTCATATAATATTTTACACTCATAAAGACTGTTCCATTCATTATAGAATCCATTATCACATATCAGTTGTGTTAATCACATAACCTATACATACCAAGCACAAGTGGTTCATGACTGAAGTATTGTTGTAAGGTGTGTATTTGAAGATACAGTAATTTCAGAGGATGCTGGTAATAACAGTTGTCTATGAGAGGTACTTATATATGATCAATGGCAGTAGCATGAGACCCAAAGCTTGGTAGGCTAGCTGACTTTGCACAACACTGCTAGCCAGGGGAGTTGATCACTTTCACACAATTAAATTCAACATAGTGTTCTATTGGGTATGCGAAACTTAATGACTGGATGGCTGCTGACCTAGAAGAAAATTGATCTGAATTCAAACCTTAGAGTATAGGTAAAGGTTGGCAACAAAAAGTGTATATGGCCAGTAAAAAACCCTGCCCATGCTACTTGTTGCCATCAGTGAGTGAATAGGAATTACACATGTCATGCACTGCTAAAGCCTTCAATAAATGTAAACATATCGCTTGATAGATAATGTATGTTTCAGATGTTATAGATAGCAAAATGCTTGTAAGAAATTTATGGATTAATTCTTCTACCTTATTGCATCAAATTTTTTATGCCATATTTCACAGTCCCCCTGTGTGTGTGTGTGTGTGTGTGTGTGTTGTATATATGGAAGAGTCTGGATATTTTACAAGGCTCTGATTTGAAACCCTTATTTCTAGTATATAATTAATTTGGTTTAACTTAGTAAAGCCTAGGTGTGTCATAGCCAGCCAACTAGTACTGATTGGCCAAGTTTGTAATTTTTTACATTTACTACCTTCTGGGATCAAGGTATCTGGCTATGGATAGATAGATAAGTAGATAGAAGGAACTTTTCCTGTACTTTGAACAGTTGAACCTAGTAGATAAGAATGCACTCTTGGGCATATTAATTCAGTAAGAAAGAAAGAAAAGAAAGAATTGTGTGTGTAGCATTTTCAACTCAAAGTACCCTCTGTCTCATGTGTGATTTGGAAATCATTCTGAACTCTTGTCCTATATGTGGCTATGTGCCGATATACTTCATAGTTTGGGCCTTATTATTTTATCTAGCAATATTTGTTAGGCTTCATTTTTTTTTTTTTTTTAATCATCTGTGGTTGGTTTTGCGTATTTTTATATTACCGGTATGTTCACAGTATTATTGTTTTGTGTATATTGTAAAGTAAGGTTTGGTTCTCATTCTTTGTTTTCATCCTGGCCCATGTTTTGATCTGTTTTCTTTTCCATCTTAGTCATAATATTTAAGGAAATAAACACCACTCTGCCTATATGCTCATTCTTATACTGTATTATTGATATCTAATTGTGATGACGTGGCAGGTGTGTCGTGAGGGTTGGCGAGGGTGGGGCTGTGAAGATGGTGATGAAGCACATGGCTGGGCCAGCGTGGTGACTGGTGTGTGCCTCCTCACCCTAAGCAACCTCTTCTTTCTTCCTCCGGCACTGGTTGCAATTCATCGCAGACTTTACTCACAAGCGCTCCTTTTCACCGCCACCATGATTGCCTCCGTCCTCTACCATGCTTGCGACAATGAGGTAAGCTGTAAGTTATAGTCTTTTCACCTTAACTTGGCCCAGATTTTCATGCTTTTGCTGTTCATTTCACGGAGCTCAGGGGCAGGAAAAGACAATAAATCCACTCTGCTTTCTTTTCATAGCACTTCTTCATGACTAGCACCATATTCAAGTGTTAATCTATTGCTGTAGTTGAGAATTAAGGATGGAAAGATGGTAATAGTACCATCCATACCACCTGATTAAGTTTGGATAAAATTTCTTGAATCACTTTGAACTTTTAGTGCCTGGTGATGAAGTTGTCTAAAGCACCAAGTGGGAAGAGGACCATGTGGTATGTCTATCTATATATCTATTGTCAGACACCTTAATCCCTTAAGGGGTGGCCATAAACAAATTGCCTCCATGTCACTGCCCTGCTCCCAGCTCACATCCCCCTCTCTCATTTACCTCACCACTCCATCCCTCCATCTCATCCTTGGCCTACCCCTTCCTCTCCTCCCCCCCTCCACCTCACTCATATACACTCTCCTTGTTAGTCTCTCGCTCTCCATCCTCTCCATATGGCCAAACTACCTCAGTGTATTTTTCCTAATGCTTTCTGTCATATGCACATCCACACCACAATGCTTCTTCATATCCTCATTTGTCAGTCTGTCTCTCCATGTAACTCCACATACTCCTCTCAAATAGCTCATTTCCACTACTTTCACTCATGACTTGTGTCCTTCTAACAAGGTCCAAGCTTCACTTCCATTCATTAGAATTGGTATCACAGTACTATCATGCGGTGCCCTTTTTACTTCCGTGCTCACCTCCCTATTTCTTATCACTGCTTTCAAAGAACCAGCAACCTTTCTTCCTTGTTGTACCCTTTCAAGCACTTCACCCTACAAACTTCCATCCTTACTCATCACACCACCGAAGTACTTATAGACATTCACATCCTCATCAACCAGCCTTACTGTACATGCACTGACTTCATTTCTCTCGAGGACCATAACTTTACTTTTCCCTACATTCACCTCTAGATTCCGTTTCTTACACACACTCCCAAACTCATTCACCATGCCTTGCAGTTCCCCTTCATCTTCTCTTAACAACACGGTATCATCAGCAAACAACAGTACAGGGAATTTCCAAATGGTGCCCTCACTCATTGGGGATGCTGCAAGATCCACTGCCCTATCTTGTATCACTTTTATAACCCCATCCATATACAGACTGAACATCCATGGAGACATGACTCATCCCATTTTCAGTCCAACATTCAAATAGAAAAATTTACTCAATTCACTATCGACCTGCACTGCAGCTTTAGCCCCCACATACATACTCTTCATGGCATTCAATAACTTCCCATTTACTCCATATGTTCTTAACATATTCCATATTCCTTGTCCATCCACCCTGTCATATCCTTTCTCCAGATCCATGAAGGCTGCATACAACTTCTTTCCCTTCTCTAGAAAATTTTCCACCAATGGCCTAAGAATGAATATCTGATCTACACAACATCTCCCCTTCCTAAAACCTCTCTCTTCTTCACCAACTAATTCTGTTATATCCCTAACTGTCAATAAGTATCCTACCATGCACTTTTCCTATTACACAAAGAAGGCAAATACCCCATTGATTACCACACACTTCCTTTTCCCCTTTTCCTTTGTACAGGGGAATAATTATACCTAACTTCCAGTCCTCTTAGACTCTACCATGTTCATTCGACTACCATCTCTCCCCCATGCTTCAGTAGTTCACTACACAGTCCATATATTCCTGGGGCTTTCCCCATTTTGACTTTCTTCATTGCTTCCACTGCTTCTGTTCTACTGATTTCTTCCTCTCTTCACACCTCCCTCTTCCTCCCTGCCATTCTCCAGCCACTTGTCCTCGCATCACTTTCATTCTCCTTTTTTAACAGTTCCTGAAAGTGTTCTTTCCAACTTCTCACTTTTTCTTCCTTCTCCACTAGCAGAGTATCATTTTTATCTCTCACTCCCTGACTAACTTCTTTATCACCCTGTCTTACTCTCTTTACCTCTTTCCAGAACATTTTCTGACTTTACCTCCACTTTACACTCAAATTCCATCCAAATTCCTCATCCACTCTCTACTTACTCTCTCTCTTGCTAATCATTTCACCTTTCTTTTCCTCACTACATGTAACTCTCTTTTCCATCTCTCAACTTCCACATTTCTGCTTCCCATCCACCCAATATATGCTTGCTTCTTTTGTGCCACAGCTTGTCATACCTCTTCATTCCATCATGCTCTTCCATGCATCCCTGTTCATCTTCTCTTCACCCCACACACCACCTCACATGCTGCACAGATTTCTTCTGTGAATATCTTGCACACCCTTCCACCTACCCCATCTGCTTCAAGACATATTTACTTAATCGCTCCTCCACTTCTCTCTTATGTTCTACCTTTTTTCCATCCTCTTGCAACCTTTCTACCTTCCTTGTATGGACAGCTTCTTCCTGTCTCTCCCTCCTTCTATTCCATCATTGCGTTTGATCTAAGTACAGTTAGCAAATATCAGCTACGAGAGTGATGTACTCTGTGACGAAATACAGGATGCTTCAGTTGACAAACTTCTTCACACTGCTCGTGTTGTGGGTGATGTTGGTGGGTTTGGGAGTTGTAGGGTGTGATTACTTACCATGCTTTCACACATTGCATCTTTTGCTATTTCTAGATCCTACTTACCCCATTTATTAGTAAGAAATTGGATTGGAATGATAATGATGATCATTAAATTCCCTAACAAACATCATATACAGGTGGTGTCGTACTGTGTGACAAAATACGAAGTGCTGCAGTTCACGGACTTCTTCTTTTCGCTGCTGTGTTTCTGGGTGACAGTGGTGGGTCTGGGTGGTGTGGGGTGTGAGTACCGGCCGGCCCTCCACACACTTGGAGTCATAGTCATCGCTCCTGCTGTCCAGTACAGTCGCACTGCCCTCGCCTCGTTCACATTACCCATGGCCATTGCTGCGGCCATCCCGGTCAGACCCACCTTTGTCGTTTCATAGTCCTTCAGTATTTTGATGCATTCTTTTTTTAATTGGTTCTAACTTCTGCCTACCAGCATCCTTGATTCCCGAAACAACTTCCCTTTGGAATTCTTATCTGCAGTCTGGTTTCCCCCCTAACTTCAATCCACAGCAGTTCAAACCCAACATTTACATATTTTTTTTTTAATGAATGAAGGACACCTGTAGAGTGGTTTATGGATTTTTTTGTTCTATTTTTCATTTATTTTTTCCTGACCCTTTTCATCTGGTAAAAGAAAAAAAGTTTAATTCAACCAAGAGGAGACTGTACATAGCAAGAGGGTTAATGGTTTCTTATCCCCTTCACTACAAAGGCCTATAATAAGCAGAATGAAATTACCTGGTTATACCAAGAATAAGATAAAGACAGACATCATCTTACTGAAGGAGTTAGTATTCTTAGAGATACTTTATTGTGTTTATGTCTGATATCTGTTAAAAAGTGAACTTGATCTGTGAAAAAGTGAACTATATCAGCCATTTATCAGTCATTAATAAAATCTGTGTTAATTTTGGTTGTAGACTGCCGTATGCAAGTGTTCTACGTAGTAAAGTGTGTGCCCTCACCTCCACTTCACAGCTGTGTCATGTATTGTACCGGCGGTGGTGGAAGGGGTCATGGCCAGAACTTGAACCCCGGCAAGTTCTTTGTCGTGCTATTGGTCTCACTCTGGCCCTCATCGGCCTCATAATGTTTGCACTGCTACAAACCAAGGATAACTACAGGGTAAGATCAATGTTTAATTTGTGTTGTACTTCGTGTTATATACAGGTCATCCCCACTATAATGATGGGATGCATTTGGGAAAACCCATCGTTGAGCCTGGGTATTGCTATGTGGGGACGTTATAATGCAGAAAGTGTAGGGATGCTTTTGGGAGCCTTGGGATTCCCCCTTCCAACTAAGTCCAAAACCTACTCAAATGGGTCCAAAAACAAGTTTCTAGCTCACCAATACCCCAGATAGCTTTGAAACAAGCTAAACTAAACCTAAAAGCTTGTTTATAGCTTATCTAAAGCCAAAAATAAAATCTGAAAATCATTAAAAAATTTCTGGAAAATAATCAGACAGTAAACTGTACCCCAAAATGACAGTGTTCACCCCACCTATGATGAAAATACATTATTTTAAGTCAAAAACAGTTTATAAATCTACCGAAACACAAAATTTAAGTCTAAAATACTGTATAATAAAAATTGGTTCAAAAAATGAAACCCATCACATAACCGGGGACTGGCCATCATTAGGTGGGGAAGGGCAACTTTTTTACATCGCTAAGATGGGGTATCGCATAAAGGGGGATCGTGTAGTGGGGTATTCCTATATATATGGTATACAGTCATGACCCGGTATATGATCGTCTAGTATGTGAGAGATCACTATAATGATCAATGAAAACTAATACTGTACACAGTAGTACTGTACCCAGCTTCAGGTTAATGATAGCAAAAATCACTTGTACAGTTTTTGCAATGACTGGGTGTGATGATCCTGTGTGCACACAATTCCACTGCATGAGCTGACAGTCATACCATCACTGTCACAAAACAGTGGAAGTGCGTGACAAATAGTGCAGTGTGTGATATTAAGTGGGGAGAGATTTTTTTTGTGTGAAATGCTGAAACTTGTGACTTGGGAAATACTACATTGCTGTCCTGCCACCTCTTCATATTGCGTCCTACTAGCCACACTGCAACGCTCCCCCTTGGCCTCACCGCTTTGCCCTTTTCATTGCTCATCACTTCCTCTGACCTGGTGGCCCTCCAGTTGTCCCCCAGCCTTGGGGAAGGGGCCCCTTGGTGCTCGGGCTGGCCAGTCCCAGTGGCATACCTTAAGTGGGTGGTAGAATTGTTTTTTGGAATTTTAGGTTATGTGGCCCTTGACTTCAATGTATCCATCTAGAACCCATGTTCTATCAGCATCAGTTTACAATTTATTGGTGTGCAGTCAGTTTTATTGATATAACCCAATCACAAATGGAGTCGTGACTGTACGTCCAGTATAGTATATACAGTACAGTATGTGCATTTCATTATCATTCCACCCATTTATTTAGTAGAAAATAGGGTCAGGATACCTATGACAGTGCTCTCTAAAGGTTGTTCTAATTTATACTTCCTTTTTGTGTGAACAGTATGTGCACAGCAGCTGGCACATGGTGATTGCCTTGTCCCTGGTCTTCCTGCTTCCGTCCCGGCCCCCCACACCTCCACCAGCCTCGGGCCAGCCTCTTGCACAATCACCCTCCCTGGCCAGTGATGATGCCGAGCTGATAGATGTCGGGGAGGCCACAGTTGACTACACCACGTCTTCTCCTGTCTTCCATGTCACGTCTGATGTTGATTTCCTTCTCACAGATAATGAAGGGGAGTCCCAGACTTCAGATAAAGAGGATGAGTAGTGAGGTCTGAGGTCTTGTGAGCTTAGGAGGGTTTCTAGTGCCATTTTATATTCCACTCAACCCCCTGCTATCGCTCGTTCATCTATCTCGGTTATCTGCTGTCGTGCTCACATCAAATGCACAACCAAACATGCTATCACGCACCCCAAGACTGCTATCACGTGTCGAGTTTGAAGCTCCCGGGTTGTGAACGCTGCACCGGATTGGTGCAATGTCATCCGCTTACGTCACAGAGCACCCCCGCTGGTGATTGGCTCACTGATGCTCCCCAACTGCCCCGCCACTTCAGTTGAATGCACGTTAACTCTCAGCCAACAGTGAAAGAGGAATTCCCTACCCTTTTTTGTGTGTGTGTGTGTGTGTGTGTGTGTGTGTGTGTGTGTGTGTGTGTGTGTGTGTGTGTGTGTGTGTGTGTGTGATATAATGGCTGACAGATCACAAAAAAACATCCACCATCACCGAGTGGAAGGCGGCGGGAAGTTCAAGGGAGGTAAAGCCACGAATAAACTTGACATATGCCCAGAAACTGGAAATCTGCAAGCTTATTGATGGTGGTGAGACAAAGAGAGGAGTAACAAAGAAGTTTGGAGTTAATGAGTCTACTGTGAGAGGCATTTATTTAAAGAAAGAACATATTGAGAAACACATGAGACTTGCTCCTTCAGCTGCTGCCTCAGATGTAAGCCTTCCTTAATCCTTATAAAAGTAAGTTTGATGGTCTTTTATATTGTTTATTTATTGATTATAGTGTTATTATTAATATAATAATGCTTTATTTCATGTTGGAGAGAGATTGGCTGGAAATCATAGGCATAAAGTGGTTAAAAGTTAGGGAAATGGGCCACCGAAAAACCAATTAGAAATTTTCCCTTTGATTCTTCAGCTATTTTGAATTCAGCTATCACTCGCGTTTACTGTAACCAATTAGGTGCGATAGCAGGGGGTTGAGTGTAATATTACAGTATTATTTTTATTATTATCTTAAATGTCAGGACTAACTTGCCTAGCCCCGGGCTCCTACACTTCTCTGTGGGGCGACATAGGATTGGATAATGAATGAATGATTATTATTATTATTATTATTACACCATCCACTCACTCGATGTAGTGCTGCTCTCGGGTGTCTGTCTTCTCCCTTCCTTCTTTCCTTCCTCTTTTGTCATTCTTTACTTCATTCTTTCCTCATCCTCCTGCCTATGGGTGACTTTACACTCCCTTTTCTATCTTTCCTTCTTTCTTTCCTCTTCCTTCTGCCTATGGGTGACTCTACACTAAGTGACAAGCCAAATGGTTTCCTGTACACCAGGAAACCATTTACTATGCTGGGTGGTAACCATATAACCAAATTTTGGGGCCTGGTGCTTTGGTGGGTAATTACGGCACTCCAATCGGATTGAGCTGGCAAAAGTTTATATCCAAGGGGTAGTTGGGGTTTATTGCTCACGTAATGCCACTCAGGGGTGAGTGGCATCTTAAATTTCAGGACCAACTTGCCTAGCCCCAGGCTTCTATGCTCCTCATGGGGCAACATAGGATTGGATGATGGATGGATGGATTATTATTATTATTATTATTATAATAATTTAATGTTCTTGTTCTGTCTTAATATTCTCTTGTGTATTTCTTATGCCTTGTTCTCACTGACAGTTTGCACAAATAACACACAAGAAAATATTAACCTCTTATATGTAGAAATAACCTGGTAGGATAGAGGTGCTGGGAGCCTCCTAACCTGACAGAAATATGGCCTTGATTCTCTCTCATCTTGCACACACACACTCATTCCACTATTTTTCTATTTAAGCATGACATTGTCAAAGATTTCCTTCACTTTAAGAAATGTGAGTGACAAATGGCACACTCACCCTTTTCGCCCATTCCCTCATTCCACTATATTTTCTAATATATTGATGGCATTTACAACCATAGTCTCACTGGCAACTGTAAACAGCACAAAAGTGTATGAAGGTGGATGTTTTCAGACTCCTTGTATAGTACAGAACTAAAGCATTTGCAATGTGCACATCATAGTTTTATACAGTACAGCTTTATAAAAACATACTGATTCTATATTGCTGGTAAGTAAGACTAGAGATATATATATGTTTGATATTATAGTACATTATATACTGTAACTAGTAATGTTGGATGTTTGTTGATGTAATGGAGAGATTGAATTATGTTTAATTGCAAAGATGTTTCAGACACAGCACAGTGGAAAAAAGAAAGTGTTTAAGCAATTAAGTCCACTGATGCTAAGGAGGAGCCTACACATGATTGCACTGTGCATCCTGGGTTGAGCAGCTGTGGTGTCCATGCAGGAGCCTATGTCATGCTTCCCCGTACCTCGCCGTGGGTAAGACCCTGATCCATCACTGGTGAGGCATTGCCTATCACAAGGGGATGCTGGATCTTTGCACAGTGTATGTACTGTACTGTTCTGTACGTGTAGAATGGCTTCACGGCAGCTGTTTCTTGCCTGTTGTCAATGGATGTACTTGGCCACACAAACTGGGGTAAGCAACAACAGCAACCCAGTCCACATGGTATAAATTATATTAACCTTGTGACTTTTTATGTATTTTTCTATTTTTCTTTTCTTATTTTTTTTACTGGTTCCATACATTGCACTTTTAGTCCTTTGTATTAATCCAGTCTATGGCACTGATGGCCCTACATTTGACACTTGGCACCAGCTGAACTACAGTTACAAAAGTGTATGTTTATACATCTTCCTTCTTCAGGCTGGATTCTTTAACATTTTCATAAGATTTTCATTGAAGCTGATGTTGCAGGCAGTCATAACTAAACATACTGAATGTATGCCAACAAAATGCTGCTTTGAGTGAAAGCTTTTAAGGGATGCATATGCTGTTGGTTTGTGGTTGTAAGGTTGTTAGTATTAAGACTATTGGTTCTTCAGAAATAATGAATCATGAACAGGATTATGTGAAAAATATGAACTAATTGGTAAGCTGCCTAATCAAACAGTTTTAACTAAAACAGCTTAATAGGAGAGTTTTATGTGTATTGGGCTGGCTTCTCTGTAATGGCAAGTGTTTGGTAGAAGAACTGGTGTGCGAAGAAGACTGAGGTACATGTGGAGTAGAAAATCACAGATATTATTATTATTGGTGAAACTGAGAACAAAACTTGTGCTTAATTGATGGATAACCCAGTTTAAGGTACATTTATTAGTGAACAATAGGGTTAGGATGTGATGATGATGATGGTTTGTTATGAAAGAATAGAACATTGGTTTAACCAGTACAAGGTAGCATATAAGTAATTTTGCCATAATCACTCATATGAGCTCTCAAGCTAAGTGGCAGAGGATAAGACAGTAGTTCAGGGATCACAGATCTACATGAAAAATAAGACTCTTTTGACAGTTACTGTTTAACTGTATACCATAGTAGTTATTGACAGTTTGTACAGTATACAGATTTAACATTTTCTGTTTAATATTTTTACTCTCTCAGTTCTCGGCTAAGAAAATCATCCAATGTTAACTTGAATATGATATTTAAGTAATCATTCCAGTCAAAAGATTAACCTGGCATTTACAAATGTTGTCTGTATGAGAGAGATATTTTATTTATAAGGTTCATGATGATATTCATAATTCCTGTAAACTGAAGTTCGATCCAGTGCAGTTATGAGAATCTGTGTGTCAAATGGTGTTTGTGTCAGATAGCTGGTGCTGTTGAAGTAGGGCAGGGTTGTAGGACAGGACCACTGACTTGCCGTTTTCCCAAGTGTTCATCATCATCAAAACAATGCCACTCTGTCTCTTAAAGTACTCCTTATTGGGACGAACATTGGTATAGTTGAAGGTAATTTATGGGCTAGAAGCCTAACCTATTGCCAAAACCAGCCTTTACTCCTCAAAAGTTAATGGAAACAGTTGGAAATTAATATATTGAATCAACAGAAAAAAAAAAAAAAGCCAGTTGGCATGTTGATCAAATATCATCAGGAAGTATGCTTTTTTTTTTTTTTCTACTGATATCTTTTACAGAAAAGCAGATTCAGGCCACCAAGATCATTTGACATTATTGGTGAGTGCAATTCCTTATTAAGTTCCACATTCAGGTAACTTGCAAGTAGTGTAGAGTTGAAATAGGTACTGTAGCAGTTGTGAATTTGATACTGAATAAATGGTTATGTAATGTAGTTGTAAGGTAAGGTGAAAAATCTCAGTCATATTTTATGGTGCCTTCTTAAACCTGGTGCACTTTATCAGAATAGGTCAGTATCCAGGGTTGTTAAATGATCGTTGTGTTCACTTCATTCTCACGTGTTGACAAATAATATTCTGACACCGAAGTAACATTTAGTACCATGAATGACTGGGCATTGGAATATTGTGTGTTCAGAATGGAAAATAGGGTCACTGCATTTTACATGGCTTACACCATATGCTTAACCCTGTCACTATTCTTTTGCTGTATTTTTTCTGCAAAAATTTGGGAGACAGATAAACCCCTCGTCATTACCAAACAGAGTAAAATCATTTGAGGGAAGGAAGAAAACTGGAAAAAGATCTCTGTTCATAACGGGTTTATGGAGAACGTTCCAAACCCCTTCAGGGTAAGAGTTGTTTCATTTGTTGCTTGAAATTATCTGGAGGCAGTAACAGCAGGGAGAAATGAAGTAATTATACTGAAGGGTAATGTCCTCGTAGAGTTGCCATAAATATTGTAGATAAAAGTGGATACAAGACTGATGTTACAATACCAGGCTTTTGTGACAGCACTTTAGAATTTCACAAGCTTTGTTGATGTGTACCTGTATGTTATTCCAGTTCTGCAAGTTTTGTTGATCTATTACAATCAGGTTTATTTCTTAATTCTACCTCATTCCATTCTTAGGTGGGAAAAGATATCTAGATGATATGTAAATGTGTTAGTCATTTACTATTTTCACAATTGCATGTTCCTTGTGGCAGATCTGTTCCTTGATGTTGAATACCTCATTTACTGATTTAGTAAAGTGGAAGCCATATAACTACTGTTCATAATACATATACTGTATTTGTAAGAAGTGTGAGAGGGAAAAGGGAGGAAGAGTAGTACCCATATGTTCTGTTTGTGGTTTGCTTAGTAAGAATGCCAGACAAGCAGACGAGTACCCATCCATCTTGCACCTCCCCCGTTTATTGGCAGCTCCAGCACCCAGCACTTAACCCATTCAGTCCGATGCCATACTTTATACAGTACTGTATTTCATTTTTGCTGTTACAAGATTATTTTACTCACCTTCAGAAAGATTTTTGAACTGGAAGGGTTATGTATAATGTAGTCTACTTTAAACCCCTTCACTGCATGAGACCTGCCCAAAACATAATAAGTTAAGTGATGATAAGAACATCCATTCACTCGATGTAGTACTTGTCCCGGGTGCCTGCCTTTCCTCTCTTCCTTCTTTAATTCCTTCGTCTTCTGTCTTTCCTTCATTCTTTCCTCTTCTTTCTGTCGACGGGTGACTCTACATTGAGTGACAAGCCAAATGGTTTCCTGTACACCAGGAAGCCATTTCCTACGCTGGGTGGCAACCACATAACCAGATTATGGCGCCTGGTGGTTTAGTGGGTAATTAAGGCACTCCAGTCAGATTAAGCCGGTGTAGTTTTATATCCAAGGGATAGTTGGGGTTTATTGCTCACGTAATGCCACTCAGGGATTAGTGAGGCTTGTCGCCCTCATCTTAAATATCTGGACCAACTTGCCTAGCCCTGGGCTTCTGTGCTCCCCATGGGGCAGTACTGGATTAGATGATAATGATGAACATAAAAATTATGTCAGTAGATTGAAGGGGCTAATGTTGCTAGCAGCCTCATAATTCTTGTGATATAGAAGTTGGGGTTCGTACTAGGATTCTCTTTTTTGATTAGCCCCCTTAACAAGAGTATGTGCCAGTAATTTTTATTTCATTCTTGCAGTCTCCAGACATTTTTATTAATCTTAGATGAATCTTTTGTTTTAAAGATGTTCTTGAAGACTATATCAAAGCCTTTCATTCAGAAGCATCTCCATTCCATTAAACTGAATATGATTATTTGTTGTTGGCAATTGTACATTCTTGATTCAAGGAGACTCAGAGAGCCATGATGTGATTCTTAATAATCTCATGTGGAATTGGGAATTGGATTATGATGATGGATGACTGTGGTGGTGTATCACTCAAATCTTTATTGTAAGTTAAAGTAGCACAAGAAGTGTCCTCATTTATACTTTTAATTTTTTACAGTTAGATCCCGAATTAATTACAGACTTGACTGATTTCCAGTTTCACCTATTAAGCTAGTTTGCCAGTTTACCCCAATTAAGAAATTCCAGTAAGTTCCATCTAGTTCCTGTTTAAAGCTCCATTGCTACCTACTGTGCAGTATTTCCAATTCTTCATTGTTGCTAATTTCACAGTAAGTTATTAATGAATATCTGGAGTTCATTGCTACTAATTTCATATTGTGTTACAGAAAAACTCCATTGCAACTGATACCACTGTAAGTACAAGAAAGAAAATCTTTCAAAATACATTGCTGCTATCTATACTGTAAAAATAAATTCCATCCATCCATCATCCAATCCTACATTGCCCCACGAGAAGCGTAGGAGCCCAGGGCTAAAATAAATAAATAAATATTGAAATCCATTGCTACTAATTCTGCAATAATATTAAGCACATCTTTGGTTTCTCAAAAGTGCCAATTCACCTGCCCTCAACACTCATAAAGTCCATTGTTACAAATTCCTCACTAATTCCACAATAGTTATTGGAAAAATATCTGTTAAAGTTTCATTGCTGCTAGTAAAACTGAATTGCCAGTTTACCCAAATTTACGGTACCTTCGGTTTGAAAATTTTTGAATAATTTGGAGTACATCCTACACTAATAATGAGGATAGCCTGTAATGAATATAAAGCACTGCAGAGTGAAGGAATTAGCCACATTCCTGGACATATGTTCATTTTCTTGCAGTCATGTAGCATCCTGGAGATAAAATGAGTCAGTTAGGGGTGAGTAAATTTCATTTGTGGATTCTTCAAGAGAAATGCCCATTGAACTCATGTTATAATCGTCGTTGTTTATGATTACTGTACAGTATTTTATTTACTATTATTTTTTCCCCTAATGCATTTTGGTCAAATACCAGGGTCTGCCATTATAGATGTCATTATGGTGGCAGGGTTGATGGTCTTTGCAGTGATGTGAAATTTGAGGTGCTGGTCACAGACTTGGTTTGGATAACATTTATTTGCAGCTTTATTTTTATTACTACTGTGGTACTCACTAGCCACTCAACTCAGTGTAATGATACTTGTAGGTGACTGCACTGAATGACAAGTGGTTTCTTGAATTACAGGAAACTCCTCAGTTCACTGGGTGGCATAACCAAATAGCCAACATATGGATGCCTGGTGGTTTAGTGGGGTCAGGCATTCTGGTTGAATATGGTTTATAAGGGTTTTGCCTCAAGAGGTGTTTGAAGTTTATTTCAAGCATAATGCCACTTGGATGAGTGACTGGTTCCCCTTGCCTTAAATGTTTGAGCTAAGCAGCCTAGCCCCAGGCTCCTAACAGGGCAGTACAGGATTGTGATGTATGTTGTCCTTAAATGTTCCGGACTATGGTAGCCTGGCCTTGAATCACTACACCTCACACAATGTGATATGAGGCTGGTTGCTATCATTATTGATATTACTCTATGTATAAAAGTTATTTATTTGTGTTTTGTTTTGTGATATTATTGTATGATATAAAGTTCTCAATATGCCGTGAATAATGGTACATAGTACTGTACTTATATTTCCACAGATGATGACAATTCATTATTGAGTATTCAAGGTTTTTATGTATATATTTATATACTGTGCTGAACCAGAAGTGTGTAAATTATTGAGTACAGTATGTGGGTTTCTAGCATAAGTTTGACTGGTGCATCACAAGCAAGCTAGAACTAAAAGTTTATGTGAGAGAGCCAGATCTAACGATTGTATGATGGTCTTTAACCCCCACATGCCGGGGGGGTTTCCGATGTCGCACGCTCCTCCCTACGGGGTATTTCGTGATTTCTGAAAAAATACCCCTACTTCAAACCCTAATTTCTGCCAAACTATAACAGCTAGAGAAAAAATTAAATACATAAGACTCACTAGCTCTTTCAAATGAAAGTATCCTCACGTCTCCGGGTGGTCCCGTCGACAAGTAAGGATAAGTTAAAGTTCTAAGGGTGTTGGGAAGACGCATGTGGCTATACATATCAACCGGTGTTGCTCTGTGCCCAAAATCGTGATGGCTATTCACGTCAACCGGCACGTAGGGGTTAAAGTAAGTTTTATTGTGTGTAATTGGAACTTGACTAATGTGAAGCAGATTTGGCAGACCTCTTTCTGTGATGAAACTTCAAAATTTTCATAGCCTTAAAAGAAAAAAAACTCCAGTGATGTAAATTTTCTGACTTTTTCAGGTCAGTGTGACTTTATATAGGCCATTTTGTGGGGAGGGATGGGGAGAGGTATAGGAAGAAGGCCACACAAAGGTGGTGAAGGACCAAAATATCAGCTCCAAATTTATTACATCTTACTGGAGTTTGACCCAAACCAATTTAATTTGTAAAAGATGCATTATCTCTAAATCATAATACGGTACTGTAATTTACTGATGGATTTTTTACTTAAAAAAAACAAACTTATACCCACTCATTATAGCCATGCTGACCCATGTGAGAAAATCTTGAGATTTGTCAAGTTCGAAATTTATGTTTTGGGGAATATTTAGGTAAGGAAAAAAGAAAAAATAGTTCAAGTTAGTAATCTTCAGGATATTGGTATCACTTAGTATTGCAGACCATGGCTGATTTTTTCAAAGTCTGGCAGCTTAAGCCTAGTCATAGTTTGTATATGTAAAGTATAAGAAATCTGTTGTAGTGGATAAGAAACATAATGCTGTATAAATGATATAGTTGCACTTGATACAGAGGTGTCAGTGTCACTGCCATACCATAGTGTAAGTTATGAACACTTTTTTGGTGCACTTCAGGAGAGCTCAGGGGCACTTGTTTGGAGTTCAATGTACTGTAAGGCAACTTTCCGCCCATCTCACTTCCTCACGCACCACAATAACATTGTGCTGTTCTTCAGCACTAAGATGTAGACTAGAAATAAGATTATATTTTTCTCTGTGCAGAGGTAGTGCACATTTCACATAATCAAGAATTATATAGATTTTCAGTTCTTAGTTGGCAATTTTCAGAAAACAAACTATAAGTACAGGTATTTGTTAATGTTCATTGCTTGAGGTGGTTTCCTTCTAATTTCACATCGGAGACAATAAAATTAATTATACAGAGAGACAATACACTGATAATATGAGAGTAAATTAGTGTTGTAGGATGCAGTAATTTAAAGGATCGAGAATCATTAATGGATTTGATCGTCAGATTTGGAGTACGCGATAATTATACCTGTACTGTAATGTGAATTTGGTATTAGTATCATGTTCAACCAGTTCACTGTAATTAGTGATTTCCATAGATGTAGTTGTTTCTACCATAAGAGACTAGAGAAAACCATGAGTAACATTTTGGGAATAGATTAGCTTTCCTAATGTAAGAGAAGTATTGTATAACTTTATAATACTTAACATCTTGTCTTTGATACACTTAAGCCCTTTGGTATACAGTATAATGTCTTTATTTGATGTTATTCTTGCTACTGCCAGATGATTCATCATTGGAAGGATAAATTATTATTATTTGGGGGGAACAGAGAAGCACTGTAGTTGAGAGATGTTTGTATAACCAGACAGATGAGCTGACTGGTTGTATCTATCCCACCATATGAAGGCATCCCACTCCAGCCCTAGTTGGGTGATAAGGATGAAGTTGAGGGATGCTCGTATAATACGGAAGATGAGCTGATGTGCTATATTGATACCGCCACATGAAGGGAACTCTCTCCAGCAACAGTGAAAAGGTTGGAAGGAAGATCCATTAACCCTTTCTCTATAAGAGGTGGCACTAGAGAAAGTTGCCTTCACATGGTGGCATAAATATAATTGGAAAACTCCACTGCATGGCTGTACAAATGTCCCTCATCTACTTCCCTATCCCCTCAAAGGAAAATGGTGGACTGTAGAAGGGAAATTTAAGACCACAGTACATTGGGTTCACATATAGAATGAACCTAGTGCTATAACTGGTTCTACTACTGTAGTACTAAAGTAAGAGGTCTCCCAGCACTGTATAAAATCACTGGTGGCAGCAAGAATAAAATACAAATGGCATCTCGGTACTAAAGGGATTGAAAGCACTACAATCAATAGAGACCAGCACTTGTTCATAGCTGGTATAATATTTTTCTGAGAGTTTGTCCCATATGTAATGCATTTGTGTTACATATTTTGTACAATTGCTATGTGAGTGTACAGGTGGTCCTTGCTTAGGCCCTTATTCTTATCAGTTAAGGGCACTCCTCAGCACCTCTTACTTAGTGATTTTTCTTGACTGTTACTCCTCAGTACCCTTATGTATGTTACGTCTTTTTAGCACCTATATAAATTGCATATACAGAATTAATGTATCATACACAGACTGTAAACTAGGAAAAAAGGTGTTACAGCTTGAATATTACACATCAGTATCCTCATGTATGCGATTTATATATTTTTAACACCAGCATAACTTGGATATCATACATGAGAATACTGTATTAACACAACATATATGGAAATAGTAAGGAGGAGGTGCTATTGATCTTGAATATTATGCTTCAGTAGCATATATCCTGAATGATACACCTCAATATTTTCACGTATGTTGTCTTTTTAATGCCTCCATAAATTGCACATTATACACTTATTAACCCCTACACCGCAGGGTTGTCGGAGGTTTTCCGTGCCATTCCCGCGGGGATATTCGCGCTGCAACTGACTTTTTAAAAATATTTGCCAAAAATCAGTTATTAGTCCTAGAATATTATAATTACATATGCGTATGGCACATACCTTCAGCTTACTCCTGGGAGGTTTTTTTTTTAGCACTCGTCGACTACCGTAGGACTTGTGGAGAGTTCTGATGTTGGGTAACAAAGTCTTCACCTTACACTTCCCGACATCCCCTAATCTGAATACCACTGCCAGATATTATCACTAGAAACACTATTCAATGATTTCCAAGTAGTTTGGAATCCATACTAAAAAAAAAAAACTACCGTGAAAGCAATGTAAAATACGAGCACGTACGAGCCTCCCACTCCCGCTAATTCGCCTTTGGTGTTCTGTCATTTCTTACTTATATACACACTCACACTTTATTATTTCTAGTACTTTATTACACTTGTATATATCTACAGCCCTTTACTGCTTCCCACACGATGTTTAGTAGGGCCTTTTATAATAGGGTCAAAAGCAGCAGAAATGGACGGGCGTCATTTCACGGAGAAGGACGAGAGCGAACTGGCTGTATCTCGGTAGCAGAGTTGAAAATGTCAGCTGCTAATGTATTTGCTAAGAAATAAGTCGTAGGAAATCTAGACAGTACATATAAATTAGGTAGTTCCAGGTGAATATAAATATCACTCGGGCTTCTCCCTTCCTTTCTTATTTACATTTATATTACGAGAGTAGCTCATATGGCATATTTCATGGGGGAAAAAAGCAGGGGAAATTAGCAAACGAGTGCAGGTAGGATGTTCCTAAGTGATAATTAGCCAATTCCAGGTGTATGGCACTATCAATTACCTTGTTTTATATATATATATTATTTTGTATAAGAATAGGGCATAGGGCTCATTTCAATGGATGAAAACAGTGGAAAAATCTGGGGAAGATTTACTTAGTGCAGAGCGGCTGAGCAAACGTCATGAGAGGGTAATGGAGGGGAGGTAGGGAAGGGAGTCTAGAATGGGGGAAAATGGCTAAATTGTCAACAATGGATGGGAGTACTGATGACGTTAGCAGCTCTGACTATTGTTGGACATTGGCAGTGCTGATAGATGATACAAGTCACCACCTGAAAGCCCGGGGGAATTAAAAGTAACACAGAGTCACTCAAGTGACGCCCCGCTGTATGATCCATTGCACCCGACCGTCACGAAAATGATGACCCGCGGTTAAGGGGTTAATACAAACTGCAGAAGTAACCTAGTAAGCAGTAGGTGCTATTTGTCTTGAATGTTACACTTCATATCATGTGTGCTACTTGTTTATTGAAAACCTACATAAAATTGCATAAACATTCATGAGAATAAGTAGATGGCGAGAAATATAATTACAGGGAAGAGGTACTGGAGAGCTTTGTTGACTGACAAGAATATTACTAAAACACAATGTACAGGAAATGTGAACACACAAAACCCCATCATATAGAGTATACTTTTTTTATTTCATTTGTTTCATTCTTTCTAATTCTGGATTATTATATTTAGCTTAGGATAGATTTCTTTGAACTGGGAAGTTATATACAACCTTCACTAACCTCTTCAGTACCAGGGCCTCTCCATACTAAGTAATATATTATGGAGAGAGGAAAAGTAAAAACAAAGAAAATGGCATTTGATTGAAGTGGTAGATTTCTGTAGTTAATTTCTACAAAGTGATGAGATTTTGTTAACACTGGATGAATATTGCTGGCTTAGAAGGGGCAATGAATGGGTTAATGATGGCTGTATCTAATTCCTCTTGTCTGAAAATTCTTTCCTAAGGTAAATAAAATTGTTTAGAGGTAGCACAAATGAAATGTAAATGTCATCATACTGGAGAAGTGACATGCAACAACTTTACCTGTAAAATTCAGAGGTTAAGTAATGCACATTCTTCTACTTCATAGTTCAGAGGTTACAAGCAAGTATATAATTGTGTGTGTGTGTGTGTGTGTATATATAGGAGAGGTGAGAGAATGGGAGTATGGATGGGGTATATGCATGGGAATAGGTGAGAATGAAAGGGCAAAAGAAGGAGTGTGTATTGTGAGTAACAGATGGAAGGAGAAAATAAGAGAATATGGATCACCTGGGTCAAGGATTGTGTGGGTAAGAGTGAAAGTTGGACTACAAATATGGGCAATTGTGTGCGTGTATGTGCCAACGCAAAATTGTCGAAGCAGAGTGAGAGAAGAGTTTGGGACAAACGTGGAAGCATGCTTGGAAAAGTTTTTAAAGGAATGAGAGAGTATTTTTGATTGGAGATATGAATGGAAAAGTAGGGAATGTGAAAGTGGATGGAATGGGTGGTGAGTGGGGTGTGCTTGCAGAGATGGATGAGAATGGCAGTGCTTTAGTGGACATTTGTGCTGGGAGGGGATTGGTGATAGCTAATACCCTCTTCAGGCACAAAATGATCCATAGGTTTATGTGGCGGGTGTTGAGAAGGGTGGATGGTGAACTGAATGAATGGAAGGCAGTGATTGATTATGTGTGTGTGGATGAAAAGATGAGAAGGTGTGTAATGGATACAACAGTATATAGGGGTTGGAGGAGTGGACTTTCGAACCACCACAAGTGGTGGTCAGAATCAAAGTCCAAACAAAATGGAGAAAGAGAAAAAGGGAAGGACAGGAGGAAGTAGTGCTTACAAGGAGAGTAGAAAAGTTACAAGAGGATAGAAAAAAGGCAGAATATAAAAGGAAAGTGGAGGAGTTTCGTTTCGTTTCGTTTGTGAAGGCTCCAACATGCTTGCATGCGTCAGCCTTGGTCACCTAATGGCGGCTCTCCACGCTGCTCGATCCCTGGCAGCCTCCCTGTTCAGTCCCTTAACCCTTAAGTCACACTTAATGACCTCGCCCCATGTCTTTCTCGGTCTACCCCTCCCCCAATATTAACACCTCTCACCCTCTGTACCCAATTATCATCCCCCATCCTCTCCACATGTCCAAACCACCTCAGCCTACCTCTCCTCATCACAACACCAATACACTCCAGTCCCATCCTACCTCTCAACTCTTGCATTGTAAACTCAACCCCCCCAGGCCTTGCACGCAGGGACGCACTGCACATCCACCTAATCATTGTCATTTCTGTACGTTTAAACCTGCGAATATCCTCTTCCTTTACTGCCCAGGTCTCACTACCAAACAGCATCACACTCCTAACACATGCTGCATACAAAGACCCCTTAGCACATAAGGAGAGTCCTCTCAGTGTTAGGAGAGGCAACAGATCCCTGAACTTCTTCCAACCACTTCTCACCCTGACAACTGAGTGATTGGGTAAATATAGATTGGAGCAGATGGGGGATGTGGAAGGTGTGTGCAAAGTATTCACAGAAATCTGTACAGCATGTGAGGTGGTTTATGGGGTGAAGAGAAGATGAAAGGGGGTTCAGGGAACAGCATGGTGGACTGAAGAGGTGAGAGAGGCTGTGGCACAAAAGAAGAAAGCATATAGTGAGTGGATGAGGAACAGCGGCATTGAAGAAGTTGAGAGATGGAAGAGAGAGTTGTATGTAGAGAGGAGGAGAGAGGTGAAAAGATTAGTAAGAGAGAGTAAGAAGAGAATGGATGAGGAATTTGAGTGTGAAGTGGAGGGAAAGTAAAAAAAAAAAATGTTCTGGAAAGAGGTAAAGAGAGTTAGACAGGATCCTAAAGAACTTAGTTGGGGAGTGAAAGATAAAAATGATGGATTACTAGTGGAGAAGGGAGAAAAAGTGAACAGATGGAGAGAACACTTTAATGAATAGTTGAACACAGAGAATGAAAGTACTGTAATGCAAGTATTAGGGGGTGGGGAATGGCTGTGGCTGGGAGAGGGAGGGATGTGGGAAGAGAGGAAGAAATCAGTAGGATGGTAGTGAAAGCTATGAAGAAAGTTAAAATGAGATGTGAGAAGAGAGGAAGAAATCAGTAGGATGGAAGTAATGAAGAAAGTTAAAATGGGGAAAGCCCCAGGAATTGATGGGGTGTGTGGTGAAATGCTGAAGTATGAGGGAGAGATAGTAATAGAATGGATGTGGAAGGTGTGCAAATTGGCCTGGGAGGAAGGTAGAGTCCTGGAGGATTGGAAGTCAGGTATAATTATTCTCCTGTACAAAGGAAAAGGGGAAAAAAAGAAGTGTGTGGTAATCATAGGGGCATTTGCCTTCTTAGTGTAATAGAAAAAGTATATGGTAGGATACTTACTGATAGAGTTAAGAAGATAACAGAGGAATTAGTTGGAGAAGAACAGGGAGGTTTTAGGAAGGGAAGAGGTTGTGTAGATAAGATATTCATTCTTTGATCTTTAGTGGAAAAGTTTCTAGAGAAGGGAAAGAAGCTGTATGCAGCCTTCATGGATTTGGAGAAACCATATGACAGGGTGGACAGACAAGGATGGCAGAAAGTATTAAGAATATATGGTGTAGATGGGAAGTTGTTGAAGGCCGTGAAGAGTAAGTAAGTATGAGGGTGCTAAGGCTGCAGTGCGTGTGGATGGTGAACTGAGTGAATTTTTCCATTTGAAGGTTGGATTGAAACAAAGATATGTCATGTCTCCATAGTTGTTCAATCTGTAGGCTATATGGATGGGGTTATTAAAGAGATATAAGGTCGGGCAGTGGATGTTGGAGCAGCCCTAGTGAGAGAGGGCAGTGTTTGGAAACTCCCTGTACTGTTGTTTGCAGATGATACTGTGTTGTCAAGTGAAGATGAAGGGGAGCTGCAAGGCTTGGTAGATGAATTTGGGAGAGTGTGTAAGAAATGGAATCTAAAGGTGAAAGTAGGGAAGAGTTAAGTGATGGCCTTCGAGTCAGTGAACGTACAGAGAGATTGGATGGGGAGGCTATGGAGAATGTGAGTGCATTTAAGTACTTGAGTAGTGTGATGAGTAAGGATGGAAGTTTAGAGGGTGAAGTGCTTGAAAGAGTGCAGTGGGGAAGAAAGGTTGCTGGTTCCTTGAAAGCAATGATAAGAAACAGGGAAGTGAGCATGGAAGTGAAAAAGTTGCTACATGACAGTATTGTGATACCAACTCTAAATTATGGAAGTGAAGCTTGGACCCTGTTGGAGGGACAGAAGTCAGGAGTGAAAGCAGTGGAAATGAGTTATTGAAGAGGAACATGTGGAGTCACATGGAGAGACAGACTGACAAATGAGGACATGAAGGAGCATTGTGGTGTGGATGTGGATGTGATAGAAAGCGTTAGGAAGAAACATTAAGGTGGTTTGGCCATATGGAGAGTGAGAGACTGATGATAGAAAGCGTTAGGAAGAACACATTAAGGTGGTTTGGCCATATGGAGAGTGAGAGACTGATGAGGAGAGTGTATGTGAGGTGGAGGGGGGGAGAGGGAGGGGGAGACCAAGGATGGGATGGAGTGGAGAGGTATATGAGAGAGAGGGGTGTGAGCTGGGAAGTGAAATGGCAGGGGACAGAGCAACATGGAGGCAATTTGTTTGTGGCCACCCTTTACGGGATTGAGGCGTCTGGCAATAGACAGAGAAGGTGATTCCCAGTTGATGTTACAATGAATGGAGACAGACTGGAACTGATGAGAGTTCAAGTACCTGAGTACAATGATAGAAAAAAGAGGAAAATGTGCAAAAGAAGTGGAAAGTAGAGTGACAGAAGGAAGTAAAGTAGCTATAACAGTGCTGTGAAGGCCTTGATAAGAAACAGAGGCTTAGGTGTTGCAGCTGCATGAGGCTTACAGGAAGGAGTATATGTGCCTACTTTAACATAATTATGGATTTGAGACTATTGTGTGGCATGAAAATGAAAAGTCAGGAGTTAGAGCAGTGGAGATGGGACTGCTGAGGAATTTATGTGGAGTACAGAGAGTGGAGAGGATATGAAATAATGTGATTCGTGAAAGATGTGGAGTGAGGAAGTCTGTGGACACCAGAATCGAAGAGAGTGTACTGAGATGGTATGGTCATGTGGAGATAATGGATAACAATAGAGTGGTGAAAAAAGCCTATCTGAGTTGTTGTTGTAGATTTTCCCACCTGACATAAGTCAGAGTGGAAGCAGGCCTGAGGGCCCACCAGTGAAGAACTGCGGGTGGAGATAGAGGACTAGCTGGAGCTAGTCAGCACATTGTGATGTTTTACAATAGCTCTGACGACGTAGTCAAGGATGGCTACATCGTCGACGTGGCTCTGGCTTGTGGCAAGCAGGCAGTCAGCGTGGCGGTCCTGAAACTGCAGGCGGTGGACGTGCAGGTGGTAGAGGGAGTCTGTCACGTCAGAGAAGTTGGCCTTGTTGTAACGATCTTGATAGCTGATGCTCTCATCCACTGACAAAGACTCGAGATGGAAGCGAGTCTTCTCAGGCAGTGGAGGGAGGCAGGCCAAGATGTGTTGAAGGGGCTCGGTGTGGGTGGTGGAAGCAGGCGGAGGAGACACAAGATGGTCTGTCTCCATCTCATCAGGTGGAGGTGGCCTGCCTTTCTTCCCCTTCTTTGGCTAGCCATTAGCAGCAGGTGGTGGAGTTGGGGGTGGGTGGTCCTCTTCTTCCCAGTCAGTGGAGGGGACAGGAGAAGGAGCCCTTTCCTTGGCTACTGACGGCGAGTGGCAGGAATCTTCGGGAGGAGCTGGCTAGGGGGCATTGCAGTGATGGCGGTGGCAGTCACTCTGTTTAGGGAAGCGTCGAGCTGCAGCCTAATCTGTGGTGTAGCGTGGGGTCTGGGAGGCTGCAGCTTAGGGGTGCGATGCTCCTGACGAGGGGCAGTATGAGTATCGCGGGCGAAGCACTGTGGGATGACAATGTGCGGAAGCCCATTCTTCTCAAAGATCTGTGGGAGAAAAATGAGCATTGCCGTCTTGTCACTGCCGCAAAATGCTCATGCCATCGTGATGCACATAGTGGCAATTGTGTCTATCTACCCAGTGCACCGAGGATCCCTGGGCTGGCGATCCTGAGCCGAGGGGCGCCACCAAGCATGAGCAGAGCCCTGCACAGCTGCGTCTCCTGGCCCAGTAACGTCAATAGCCTCAGGAACCTTCGGTGTCTGTAGGAGACAGAACACAACCGACTTTCCCTCGCTCAACGGGCATTTCCGGCCTCGTGAATTGGTAACCGCGATCCCCAGGTGGTGTACAAATACATCAGCACCGGATGAACCCGTACCCTGCCCTCACGTTGTACCACTTCACTTTGCCGAACGTGGTCTGGGTCCGTGGTAACTGGAGACCTGCTTCGGTAGCCCCCCTTGACGGGTCGAAGACTGGATCAGGTGGAGAGGTCGTTGCAGATGTTGCCGCTATTGCTGCTGCACCGGAAAGTGAAAAGGAGGAAGGAGGCAAGATAGGCCAAGGAGAAGGTGGAAGGATATGTTGGATGAATGTGTGAGGAAGAGAAGAGATGTATGGAAGTCGGTGAGGCTAGGGGACTGACAACAGATTGAGCTTGCTGGATGAATGTTGTGAGATGAAGTGCATGATCCGGGATTTGGCACCCCTTTTTAACATGACAGCAACCACACTGACTCTTTGGATATGTTTATGTGAAGCTACAGAATGTGGTGAATGTTTTTGGTGTATCAGATAGAGATTCCCGGGGCTTGAATGATAAGTGAATGGAAGAAAACTTTAGCTGTCTGGATGTTGCTTCTCCTCACCCTGCCCAAGGGTGAGAAAGGAAGTCCAGATGATGATATATATATATATATATATATATATATATATACAGAGAGAGAGTGAATTTCTGACATGAGTAACTTTAGTGTGAATCATGAACAACTTTAATGTGAAATTTAAGAAATTTAATCATTAGTTAGTTACTTAGACCACTTTAATCCCTAGGGTGACATCCTTGTTAAATTTTGCTGCTAATAAATTATTATAGTCAGCTTAGGAATATCCTGTACTTTTGAAGGGTTTATTAATGCTATATCTAACCCATCCAGTTGAAAATGTCTCTCCCAAGCTAAATAATACAGTATCATCAGATTAAGGCAAGAATAAAATTGAAATGGTGTTCTTGTTATCAGTGGGTTAAATAGGCTTTCCATGTCTGTTTTTATCCTGACCATAAGTTGTCTTGTTACAGGTGCTTTGTGGGGCAGTGGGCATTCCTAGTACAGTATCTGGTGATACTTGAAGAGAGCAGTGTGAAAGTTCCTTGGCTCTGCTTCCCATTGTGTAACAGTACCAGAGGGAAGTTTTAAAGGATATACTTATATCGCATGATAGTATTTATGAATTTGTTCTTTACCCAGTCATGTGACATTTCTTACTGATTACATTCTTCTTTCATACATTACTGTCAGTAAATTTCTACAGTTTTCATGAGAATCTATCAAATTTTCTCTAGCATACCTGTTTACAAGCCCAGTTGTAAGACTTTTCATCACCAGTTTCTGAACAGATTTGTATAGAAAACACAAATAAATGTCAGTGAAAGCTGAATTAATTAGTTTTCTTTATATATCCAATGTTCCAGCTCCTGGCATAGAATATTTGGGGTGCATTATGTAATATATGAATACCATATATTTTTCCAGTGGCAATGCCAAGGTAATTTCTATAATTTGGTCCTCACTTTGCGTGTACTGGATATGCACAGATTTGATTATAATCAAACAAAATTACCAGACTGCAGTATTCTTTGTACTGGATGAAGTTATATACCTTGTAACATGTAAATTTATTCAGGTAAAAACCTACCTTGTAGTCAACTCACACTGCGCTTCATGATATCCTTGTGTGCTTATCTATAGTAAGTGTGAATAACGTAAAATGTCCATCCACCGTATTTTTGTAATAGGCTTGAATGAAGCTGGAAATCACCCTCCTTTTCAGTGGCAGAGAGATGTGGCAGCCCCATCACCCAACACTTGTATTACACACAGCCTCTCACTATCTATCTATCGCCAGACTCCTTAATCCCGTAAGGGGTGACCACAAACAAATCGCCTCCATGTCGCTCTGTCCCCAGCCATTTCACTGCCCTGCTCCCAGCCCACACACCCCTCCCTCTCACACACCTCTCCACTCCATCCCTCCATCTCATCCCCGGCCTCCCCCTCCCTCTCACCTGTGAGTGCCCCCACCTACCACAATATATATATATATATGCTGTACTGTGTACAATGTATATATATATATATATATATATATATATATATATATATATATATATACAGTAGGTGCGGAAAGTGTTGACGCCATCTTAAAAAAAGAAAACATTCTTGTGGTTAGCAAGGAGAAACAAATAAATTAACACTCACCACTGAATTTACTATTTACTGGCATTCCCCTTCACCTTTATTATCTTCATAAGGCGTCTGGGGAGACTGATGGCGTAGTTTTGCAGAACAGACGGACTAAAACTGCTCCATAGCAGCAGCCTCAAGTTTAGGCAAAGATGATGTGTCCATACTACGCTGCTGCCGCTTCATGTGCACCCATAAATTCTCAATGGGATTGATATCTGGGCTGTTTCCGGGCCAATCTCGAATAAAGGGAACCTCACAGTCTGTTAGCCACTGTTTCACTGACCTTGCAACATGTGCAAGGGCAGAATCATGCATAAATACTCTTACCTTGGTTTTATCAAAAGAGTCACTTAAAACATCACATAAGAGCTCCAAATAATTGTTCTGGTTCACTTTTTCATCTGCAGGTAGAATTACCAACCTACCTACCAACACCATAATATGTAAAGCAGCCCCAAGCCATGAGTGAGGCAGGGTATTTAACAAACTCGGAAGTGTACTTAGGATCCAGGGGGTCACTGCCTGGTTTGCGGTACACTCGTGATGAAGGGGTACCAGTGACAGTAAATGTTGACTCATCACTCCAAAGCACAGTTTTCCATTGCTCCTCACTCCAGGCAAGATATTTCTTACAAAAATTTACTCTCTTTTTCTTCTGAAGTGCAGTTAGCAGTGGTTTTTTACGGGCACAAAAACTCCTGTAGCCCAGATCGTCATGCAACAGTTGCTGCAC
>JAGKTI010006620.1:0-12468 GCA_018397915.1 Birgus latro
CGCTCACCATCCACTTACTCGATGTAGTGCTGCTCTCGGGTGTCTGCCCTTTCCTCTCCTCTATCCTTCTTTTCTTCAGTCCTCTTCTGTCTTTCTTTCCTTCATTCTTTCCTTGTCCTTCTGCCTACAGGTGACTTAATTAATAAATTTACAGTTCGTTTTCTTGAGCTTTGTTAAATGTAACAGTCGTGTTTAATTTCCCCACATTTAGCACACTTTCGCTACTCCAGGTTAGCACAACTCCTTATATTAATCACGACTGGTATTTAGGCCAGCTCTTTGTATTAATGCTTAAATCTGTTGTGCCAACTAGGAGTCTGGCTCAGCCAAGATCCTTTTCATTATTATTATTATTATTATTATTTATTGAATGTTAAGGGGTGAACTAACTTTCTCAGAGGCCAACAGTACAGTAATACAGCCTTCTTGAGCATTTAGTCTCTCTGCTGTGTACTGTTGAGAAAGTTTATAAAATTCTCGACTCTAGAGAATTGGCGAAGTAAGCCAGCATAAAAGTGAAATCACTACTTGATTTCACGAGTCGATTCTCTTGTGCTAATCGACCAGATAGTTTTTATCATTGTCCTTAGACATATTCTCGTTTCCCTCGTGACATCTGGCTTCACATTTTTTTATATATAAAGCATATTCTTCATTATCCCCCTGAAAGTGATGTCGACCAATTTGCCTCTATTTAATATATTTAATTAAAAATGGTAGATTACTAGTAGAGAAGGGAGAAAAAGTAAACAGATGGAGAGATCACTTTAATGAACTGTTGAACATAGAGAATGAAAGTAATGCAAGTATAAGTGGCTGGGGAATGGCAGGGAGAAGGAGGGTTGAGAGAAGAGAGGTAGAAATCACCAGGATGGAAGTTGTGGAAGCAATGAAGAAAGTTAAAATGGGGAAAGCCCCAGGAATTGATGGAGTGTGTGGTGAAATGCTGAAGCATGGGGGAGAGATAGTAATAGAATGGATGTGGAAGGTGTGCAGATTGGCTTGGGAGGAGGGTAGAGTCCCGGAGGATTGGAAGTCAGGTATAATTATTCCTCTGTACAAAGGAAAAGGGGAAAAAGCATTGTGTGGCAATCATAGGGGCATTTGCCTTCTCAGTGTAATGGGAAATGTATATGGTAGGATACTTATTGACAGAGTCAGGGAAATTACTGAGGAATTAGTTGGAGAAGAACAAGGAGGTTTTAGGAAGGGAAGAGGTTGTGTAGACCAGATATTCACTCTTAGATCCTTAGTGGAAAAGTTTCTAGAGAAGGGCAAGAAGTTGTATGCAGCCTTTATGGATCTGGAGAAAGCATATGACAGGGTGGATAGACAAGGTTTGTGGAAGGTATTGAGAATATATGAAGTTGATGGGAAGTTGTTGAAGGCAGTGAAGAGTATGTATGAGGGTGCTAAGGCTGCAGTGCATGTGGATGGCAAACTGAGTGAATCTTTCCATTTGAAGGTTGGATTATAACAAGGATGTGTCATGTCTCCATGGTTGTTCAATCTGTATATGGATGGGGTTATAAAAGAGATACAAGGTCGGGCAGTGAATGTTGGAGCAGCCCTAGTGAGAGAGGGCAGTGTTTGGAAACTCCCTGTACTGTTGTTTGCAGATGATACTGTGTTGTTGAGTGAAGATGAAGGGGAGCTGCAAGGCTTGGTAGACGAGTTTGGGAGAGTGTGTAAGAAACAGAATCTAAAGGTGAATGTAGGGAAGAGTAAAGTGATGGTCTTCGAGAGAAGTGAGGCCAGTGAATGTACAGTGAGATTGGATGGGAAGGATATGGAGAATGTGAGTGAATTTAAGTACTTGGGCAGCGTGATGAGTAAGGATGGAAGTCTGGAGAGTGAAGTGCTCGAATGGGTGCAGCAGGGAAGGAAGGTTGCTGGTTCGTTGAATGCAGTGATAAGAAACAGGGAGGTGAGCATGGAAGTGAAAAAGTTATTACATGACAGTATTGTGAGACCAACTCTAACATATGGAAGTGAAGCTTGGACCCTGTTGGAGGGACAGAAGTCAAGAGTGAGAGCAGTGGAAATGAGTTATTTGAGAGGAGCATGTGGAGTCACATGGAGAGACAGACTAACAAATGAGGAAGCGAAGGAGCGTTGTGGTGTGGTTGAGGATGTGATGGGAAGCGTTAGGAGATGCACGTTAAGGTGGTTTGGGCATGTGGAGAGTGAAGGATTGATGAGGAGAGTGTATGTGAGTGAGGTGGAGGGGGCGAGAGGGAGGGGGAGGCCGAGGATGAGATGGAAGGATGGAGTGGAGAGGTATATGAGAGAGGGGGGTGTCAGTTGGGAGCGTGGTAGTGAAATGGCAGGGGACAGAGTGACATGGAGGCGATTTGTTTGTGGCCACCCCGTGCGGGATTAAGGCGTCTGGCAATAGATAGATAGATAGAGAATTGTTTCAATTTTGTGAATTTTGATTTTGCGAGGGTTTTTGTTGACCATATTCTCGCAAAATTGGAGGAAGGACTGTATATATGTATGTATGTACACACGTACGCAGTATATCTTATAACCATATTAGGTGCAGTCTTCTCAGTGACTGTGTCACAGATACTTAACATCGTACTTAAAGTTGATGAATAATGAGAGGGAGGGAGATGTGTCCAGCTCCTAACTCTGCCATCTCATGCATGTTATTGTTAGGTAAGGTTTGCTCATTTATTTTGTAATTGTGAATGATAGTCCCATGTCAAAAATGTCAAATTTTGTAAAATTTATATTCATGGTTATTTGAATGGTGTATCATCGTCATCATCACCATCATCATTATCTAATCCAGTGTTGCCCCATGAGTTGTGTAGGAGCACGGAGCTAGGCAAGTTGGTCTTGACATTTAAGATGAGAGTGACCAGCCTCACTCATCACCGAGTGGCATTACCAGTACGTGATCAATAAATCCCAACCATCCCTTGGATATAAACCAGCACTGGCTCAATCCGATTGGAGTGCCTTAATTGCCCACTGCATCACCAGGTTCCGTAATTTGGTTATATGGTTACCACCCAGCATATTGAATGGTTCCTGGTGTACAGGAAACCATTTGGCTTGCCACTCAGTGTTGAGTCACCCATAGACAGAAAGAAGTGGAAAGAATGAATGAAAGAAAGAAGAGGAAGGATGGAAAGTAGGAAGAGAGGAAAGGGCAGGCACCCAAGAGTAGCTCTACTACATTTATGGTGATGATTAGATTACATACTGTAATGGAAACAACTGTAGTGATGTTGGTAATTGCTCTTCAGATTTTGATATTGAGGCAGCATCCCGAGAAGCAGCAGCCATCCCACCAAGCTTCAAGAGGAGCCTCAACTTTTCCAGCCCTCAGCCTCCTGCCATAACCACTAACAACACCACAACTAATACTATACAAGTTAGAAATGAGGTACCATTGGTCAGTAATGGTGAGTACTGTATATAATTCAGACAGTGAGTTATGAATATGGTTTGTTTTGTTTTTAAGACCTTACGTTCATCATATTCTTTTTTATCCTATCGTACATGCAGTAGCATTATCATTACAATGAGGTTCATGGTTTCATTGATAGTACAGTTCGTATCATTTTATCATATCGTATATTTAGTCTCCAACGTGCTAGCATACATCAACCTTGGCCACCTAATGGTAGTTTTCCACACAGCCTGATGTTGGGCAGCCTCCCTTTACAGTCTCTTATCCCTGAGTCACACTCTGTGACCTTATCCCAGGTCTTTTATGGTCTGCTTCTCACAATCCTACCCCCGACGTTCACATTTCTTACCTTCCGCACCCAATTGTCATCCTCTGTTCTCTCAATATACCTAAATCATCTCAAGCTACCCATTCTCATCATAACGTCAATACACTCCAGTTCCATCCTTCCTTTCAACTCTTCAGCCTTCAACAGTAATCCTGACCCCTCCCCCCCCACCTCGCATTCAAGGTTGCATTATACATCCACCTAAACATTGCCATTTCTGTACATTTGAGCCTTCAGATATCCTCTTTTTTGCTGCCCAGGTCTCACTACCATACAGCGTTACACTCCTAAACATGTTGCATATAAAGATCCCTTAGCACACAGGGGAGTCCTCTCAGTGTCAGGAGAGGCAACAGTTCCTTGAACTTCCTCCAGCCACTTCATACCCTAGCCATAGAGCTAATTCGAGCCCCACCTTTCAGCATGTAATATGTCCCCCCGAAAACAAAACTCTTCCACACATTCAAGAGACTCACCAGCAAGATAATCTTTTCATGCTATGATGCCTGACAATCTCTGCCTGCTCTCTCTGACACACTGCAGACACAAAATCAGCATTATCTTACACTCTACCTCTAATACCACTATATCTCTAATGCACCCACAAATCACAAACACTGCATAAGCTGGAGTTACATCCCACACTCTTTTGGCAAACTGCACTTGGCCACACTCCCTCTGCTTTGGTAGTACCACTGCCAGCCCTAGATATCATCACTTTTGTTTTATCCACATGTACTCTCAGATGGTTGTGTCCTATTCCATCTCCCAGTTTCCTTACTCTTTCTTCTGCCTTCCTTTTATTTTCTGCAATCAACACCAAGTCATCAGCACACATCTCCCATGGGAGTCCATTTCTGAAGTCATGTGAGATATTGTTTGTATGTTTGTATAGATTTTCCTTCCCGTAGGAAGGAGCGGGCCTGTGGGCCCGCCAGTGGTGTGCTGCTATGGAGAGGAGGACTAGCATGAGCTAGTTGGCTTGAGGTGTATGTAGAAGATCAGGAGGAAGGCAGCAAAGCAGAAGGCAGGAAGGTGACGAGCAAGGCCAGCTGATGGTCGCCGAGGGAAGGGCAGGGCGGGAGAGCAGGGTGGAAGCCGCGGCACGATGGAGTGGCGCCGACGGAGTCACGGTGCCGATGGAGAGGCACCAACGACGAGCTGCAGGTGGAGCTGCCCCGACGATGCCCTCAACCCCCCTGGCCCTGGATGGAAAGGGCCGTAAATACTTGCCCAGCTCCCCAGCAACAGGTGGAGGCCAAGGAGGGAAGGCCCAGTCACGGTGGTGGGAGGGCACAACCCTGGTCCTGGTGGGCGGAGGGAGGGTCATAGAGGAGGACCCTTGACCTCCTGGTGGGCGGACAGGGCTCTCAACCTCCGGGTAAAGGCGACAGGCCCATCCCCCTCAGTTGGAACGACTGCTGCAGAGAGCTGGTCCCACTGGGAACAGCGGTGGAGGTGTTCCCTCAGTGAGAGATGGGCTGCGAGTGATGGTGTAAGGTAGCTTCAAGCCTCATGACAAACAATAAGGGGCTCAAGTCTGACCCCACAGAAAACTCCAGGCCCTCAACATTCGCTGGAATGTTTGCCCCCCCCCCCAAAAAAAAAAATGCAGCTGCAAATCACCCCTTGTGAGCAAATGTCCAGATACTGTACCTAATAAACCATATGTGGGACCTGAAAGCAACATAGAATATCACAAATAGTCACAGATCAACTGTTTTAAAAAGTTTAATAAGAAATAAGTTTTGATTGGGTATGGCTGTACAGTACTAAGTTTGTGTTAATATGTACTTGGTGACTTCCACAGACTCTCGCGAATGAGTGCATGTTGCGCACAGCCATGTGAGTGTGGGCAAGTCATCAGCTACATATTTACCCCAACTCCATACAACCATACCCATTAAATTCAGAGTTAACTCACCACTGTCCCTGAAGTTTTGGTGGACGAACTCTGACGACTTTTGATGATGATGGTGAACATGACATCGATGATGTTGAAGATGATTAGCCATGCAGTTTCCGATGACGAATGACTGGATCGGACAATGTGGAGTGTAACTGCATGGCATAAGGAGTCTACATGAGTGTAGACTCCACTTCATCTCCACTGCTAGCGTTGTCACCAAGTGGTGGTAGATCGTCAACTTCATCCTCAGAGGCAGGTGGAGAGGATGATACGCTGTCAGAGTCAGAGTGATCAGGGTCAGACAAGGGTTGAGGTTCAGGCACAGATACAGGCTCCTCAGCCTCAGGTGTTGTGGAGGAAGGTTAGTGCATGACAACAGCAGCAGCAGGAAGATGTCACAGTGTCTTTGAGAAGAATATTGTGATAGACAGCTGAGATCGCTTTTGCTTCATGTCATCCAGCAGTGTTTTGTAGGGCATTATGGTCTGATCTAGGCCACTCATCACCTTCAGCGCCCTCACCATCGAAGGGTCTGCATCATACAAAAGTTGCTTCCTGTGTGCATTCCCCCTCATTACCTCCCCCGGCTTTTCAAGGGTGAGGCCTTGCTGCAGTGGGGCTTCATAAGGATCCTCCTCCTCGCTTGCGGACTTCACGAGCTCCACTAATTCTTCGTCAGTGAGGGCCACATCATGTTCTTCCACCAGGTCCCTCACCTCACCCTCCTCCATATCTTCAAATCCTTCACCACCTACAAGCCTTGCCAACTCCACTGTCTTCCTCACGGCCTGGTTCATCTGCTCCTGAGGAGCAAATCCTGCAAAATCTCGGACGCACTCCGGCCACAGAGCCCTCCAACAGCCATTAACTGTCTCAGGGCGCACATCCTTCAGACTCTCCTGCATCACCGTGAGGCAGTCAGCGATGGTGAACCCCTTCCAGGAGTCCAAGATGCTTAGGTCGGAGTTCATATCCAAAGATGCACGGAGCCTCTGCATTGACCTCTGGGTGTAATAGACCTTGAAGGCTGCTATTACACCCGGGTCAAGAGGTTTTATCAGGGAGGTTGTGTTGGGTGCCAAAAACACAACCTCCACATCCTCACACATACTCTCAAGTGATGGTGGGTGGCTTGGAGTGTTGTCCAGGAGCAAGAGAATTTTGCCAGGAAGGCCCTTCTCCTGAAGGTATGACTGCACCTTCGTCAGGAGGCAGTGGTGGAAATATTCCAGAAAGATGGTGCTGGTGGTCCACGCTCTCTTACTGTGCATCCAGAACACTGATAGGAGGTTTTTGTTGAGTTGCTTCAGTGCTCTCAGATTCACTGACTTATAAACAAATCCTAGCTTGATCATGTGGCCAGCACCATTGCCACACATCAGTAAGGTGAAGTGGTCCTTAGCTGCCTTGAACCCGGGAGCCCTTTTCTCCTCCTTCGAGATGAAGATCCTAGCAGGCATTTTGTTTCCAATATAGGCCTGTCTCATCGACATTCCATACCTGCTCAGGCCTATATTCTGTCTCATTAATAATTCTCTGAAGTGCTTCCTGGAATGTTGCTGCTGCCACATGGTCCACCAACGCAGATTCCCCTCTCACCTTCAGATTGCGGAGGGAGAACTGCCTCTTGAATCTATCGAACCAACCTTTGCTGGCTGTGAATTCAGGATGGGTGGTTGTGGCTGGTCCGGGGTCTGCGCTGGTGCTTGGGGTGTTGGGGTCGGGAGGTAAACTGGTCATCCTGTCGTACATTGTTTTCGCCTTTGCCCTGATCACAGCACTGTCTGTGGGATTTTCTTTCCTGCTTTGGTCATTAAGCCACACATACAGTTCGTGTTCCATCTTTGACATCGGAATTTTCTCTCACCTGCGACACTTGCTTGGCTGAGGATGGTGCAGTGGATGCCAATGCCGCCCTGATTTTCTCCTCATTTTTCTGTATGTGCCACATTGTGCTTTCATTTACATTAAATAATTTCCCAACACCATCATAACTCATACCCTCCCTACACTTGTCTAGCAATTTTGCCTTTTCCTTCAAGCTCATTACAGTACCTTTTTTGCCTGTTTAGGGGTGGGCTGACGACTAAGGGATACAGGACGCTTGGGGCCCATGCTAGTGGGACAACACAAACACATGCAGGACAAAGCTGTCACAAGTAAATAGTACAATTGGGAGCTAATTCATTCACAAATTAGCACAGCAATGCACTTCTTACCTTTCAACACATGAGAACACAATTATTGGGGACAACACTGAGATCAGGGGAGGTTTAGTGTGGCAACGTATAGGCAGCGAAATGACCGCGACAGTGGCAGGACACAGACTGAGAGGGAAACAGAGGGGTGTGGGAGCACAGTGGTTTGGTGTGGGCCTGTTTTGGCGCGAAATGACCTGCGAGCGTCTGTGCGGTGACACTTTGCAGCCACGAACAAAATCTCGGCTCCACAGAGGGACAATCCGTGAATGTGCAGGGGCCGCGAATGTTGAGGGCCTGGTGTATACTTCCCTTTTCTTTCCAATATATTTCTCCTGAAGCTGTTGGACAGTGAATATTGCATCAGTTGTTTCTTTGCTTGGTATAAAACAAAACTGCATCATCATCATTCATCATCTTCATCCAATCCTTCACTGCCCCATGAGAAGTGTAGGATCCCAGGACTAGGCAAGTTGGTCCTGACTTTTAAGATGAGCGTGACCAACCTCATTCATCCCTAAGTGGCATTACATGAGCAATAAACCCCAACCACCCCTTGGATGTAAACCTTCACCACCTCAATCCGATTGGAGCACCTTAATTACCCACTAAACCACCAGGTGCCATAATTTGGTTATATGGTTACCTCCCAGCATAGTAAATGGTTTCCTAGTGTACAGGAAACCATTTAGCTTGTCACTCAGTGTAGAATCACCCACTGGCAGAAGGACGAGGAAAGAATGAAGGAAAGAAAGACAGAAGAGGGAGTATTAAGTCACCCGTAGGCAGAAGGATGAGGAAAAAATGAAGGAAAGAAAGACTTAAGAGGATGGAAGGAAAGAAGGATGGAGGGGAGGAAAGGGCAGACAGATGAGAGCAGCGATCTTCTCACCTACCTTTCAGACTCCTGGTCATCCTCCTTTTGGGACTTTGGCAAAAGCTTTGCCATTGCATTTGACATCTCAAAGGCTTTCGATCAAGTCTGGCATAAATCTTTAATTTCCAAACTGCCCTCGTATGGTTTCTATCCTTCTGTCTGTGCCTTCATCTCTAGCTTCCTTTCTTGTCATTCCATAGCTGCTGTTGTAGACAGCCATGGTTCTTCTAGACCTATCAACAGTGGTGTTCCTCAGGGCTCTGTCCTATCACTAACTCTTTTCCTTTTATTTATCAATGACCTTCTAAGCTGTACATCTAACCCTATCCACTCATATGCTGATGATTCCACCCTTCACCTTTCCATTCAGTTTCCCCAACGTCCATCTCAGCAGTTACTTCAACAAAAAAAAGGATGAGTATGGCACACCTAATATCTGACTTGGTTTGTATCTCTGATTGGGGTAAAAATAATCATGTTATTTTTATTGCATCAGAAACTCAGTTCTTACACTTATCAACCCAACAAAATCTTCCTCAGGATTACCCACTAATGTTTAATAATGTCCAGCTCAGTCCTGCATCATCCTTGAACATGCTTGGGGTTTCATTCACTCGGAATTTGTCTTGGAAAGAACATATTACATCTCTTGTAAAATCTGCTTCCAAGAGGTTAGGTGTAATAAGCCGGCTCTGAACTTTCTTTACCCCTGCACAGTTGTTGACCTTGCACACGGGTTTTATTCGCCCATGTATGGAGTACAACTCTCATGTGTGGGGAGGCTCTCCATAGGCAGCTCTTCTCAATAGGTTGGAGTCAAAGGCTTTTCGTCTCATTAACTCTCCTCCTCTTACTGATTCCCTTCAACCTTTGTCTCTTCGCCGCACTGTTGCATCTTTATCTCTCTTCTGTCGCTACTTCAATGGTCACTGTTCCGCTGAACTGTCTGCTTGCATCCCTCCACCCCTACGACAGGCACGTAGTACCCGTCTAGCAACAAACGCTCATCCCTTTTCTGCCCAACTCTTTAATGCAAGAGTTAACTGTTACTCCCAGTCCTTCATTTATGCAACTGGTCAACTCTGGAACTGTCTTCCTCTGTCTGTATTCCCTACTTCCTATGATCTCCAGTCTTTCAAACACAGTGTGTCCAGGCATCTCGAAATGAATGGATCTTGAATTTGGCTCTCTTTTGTATTGTTTTTGCTTTTTCTTGGAAGGAACAGTATGTGGGCCCATGGCCTTTGGTTCCTTCTTCTTTGCATTAAAAAGAGAAAAAAAACACTACATCGAGTGAGTGGATGCTGAGTGCCCCCACCTACCACAAGCTCCTCCACCTACCACACTCATAAATATTCACTCTTTCCCTCATCATACCTTCCAGGACTCTCCATTACTTGTACTATCTGGGCCAAAAGTTTTGTGCCTAATAATTTCCTCTTTCCAGGGCATCACCATTCCCCTTGAACATGTTTGCAGCCACACTCGTCAGCCAGTCCTCTAGGATAACATACTCGTATATAATCCAGTTTATCAAATCAGTAACGAGACCCACTCCTGTATCTCCGGAGGCCTTCAGCATTTCAACAGTCGATCCAGACACACCCACTGCCTTCCCCTACTGCATCCTGCCTATCACCCAGCTCACACTAGCATCAGTCAACAGATCAGCAGCCAAGGGTCAGACACTGGACCTGTTGACTCCGAATCTTCCTTGTTCCAGTCAAGCTCCTCATTCAGCAGCTGGTTATAATGCTCTCGCCATAATATCCTTGCTCTCCACCACTGCTTTTCCTTCATCATTCTTCACACACTGCTCACATGTGATATCACTGTTTTCTCTCTTCATCTGATTTACCACCTTGAATACCATATTGGAGCGGCCCTAATGAGAGGGGGCAGTGTTTGGAAAGTTCCTGTACTGTTGTTTGCAGATGATACTGTGTTGTTAAATGAAGACGAAGGGGAGCTGCAAGGCTTGGTGGATGAGTTTGGGAGAGTGTGTAAGGAATGGAATTTAAAGGTTAATGTAGGGGAGAGTAAAGTTATGGTGTTCGAGAGAAGTGAAGGCAGTGAATGTATAGTGAGGTTGGATGAGGAGGAAATGGAAAATGTGAGTACATTTAAGTACCTGGGTAGTGTGATGAGTAAGAATGGAAGTTTAGAGGGTGAAGTGCTTGAAAGGGTACAGCAAGGAAGAAAGGTTGCTGGTTCCATGAAAGCAGTGATAAGAAATAGGGAAGTGAGCATGGAAGTGAAAAAGTTATTACATGACAATATTGTGATACCAACTTTAACGTATGGAAGTGAAGCTTGGACCTTGTTGGAGGGACAGAAGTCATGAATGAGAGCAGTGGAAGTGAGTTATTTGAGAGGAGCATGTGGAGTCACATAGAGAGAGACTGACAATTGAGGAAGTGAAGGAGCATTGTGATGTGGATGTTGATGTAATAGGAAGTGTTAGGAGAAACACACTAAGGTGGTTTGGCCATGTGGAGAGTGAGAGACTGATAAGGAGAGTGTATGTGAGTGAGGTGGAGGGGGTGAGAAGGAGGGGGAGGCCAAGGATGAGGTGGAGGGATGGAGTGGGGAGGTATATGAGAGAGGGGGTTGTGAGCTGGGAGCAGGTCAGTGAAATGGTGGGGGACAGGGTGACATGGAGGCGATTTGTTTGTGACCACCCCTTACGGGATTAAGGCATCTGGAAATAGATAGATAGAATACCATATTCTTTTAATCCAGAAAAAGTCTCTGAGACTCAGATCCTACCCTTTATACCTTCTATCTAGCCCAACACTTGGCAGCCAAGTATTCCTTTCTTTTACTACTCCTTTTCCAATCCTGGAAAAGTTTTCTTTTCTCCTTAACTGCAGCTTCTGCACACTCATCCCACCACCATGTTGCCTTATGTCTTAGAGGGCCCCTTGTCCATCCACACACTGAATCGGGAACTCTCAGGAAAATGTTCTTGAGAGCCCTGTACTGTTAACACTTTTGTCAACATCTCCCTGTTCAGCCACAACTCTACTCATCTCATTGTAGAAGATATCCCTTACTGCTTAATTTTTCAACTTCCATACTGTATTTTCCTCTTGGGTCTATGTCCTCTTCTTCACCACTTGTTCGTTGAGCACCATGTTCCGTCTTGGTAATTTATATCGCTACACACTCTTCGCTGCCTATAACACACACCCCTCACCAACGTCCTATCAGCCCTCCTAGCCAGGAAGTGGTCAGTCTGTCTACTATTTTCCCAAGACTCATATTTAATCAACCTTCTCTCTCTTTTCCTAAAATGCCTGTTGTACACAATCATTCATTGCCTTGCAAAATTCAAATATGCTTTCCTCTTTCACATCCTCTGCACCATGTGTGCATTCCCCTTTTACCCCTTCATATCCTTGAGCTGCTTCACCCTCCTTCCAACCAAGCACACCCATCAGGTTATCCCAGAATCTTTCTACATCATCCAAGTGAGCCTGTGGAATGTACACCAATATAGCTGAAATCATGAGGTTGCTAAGCAATATTTTCAGTGCTATAACCCTTTATTTCACTCTTATTACATTCATGACGCATTCTACCCATTTCTCCTCTACCGACACTCCCTCACCACCATATTCATCTACACTATCCTGCCAGAATAGATTATGGGTTGTCTTTTGAAAATTTACTAAGCCAGTCTTTCTCTGCCTTCTCACAGTTAAGTTTTTTTTTTTTTTTTTTTTT
>JAGKTI010006620.1:22698-39973 GCA_018397915.1 Birgus latro
AACAGTGTAAGCAGAAGGATTAGTTGTTAGGAAAAGGTCAAGTATGTTGGAACTCTCTCCAAGGCGGTCAGGGATACGGGTAGGGTGCTGTACAAGCTGCTCTAGGTCATTAAGGATAGAAAAGATGTAGGCTTGTTCACCAGGTGGATCAGTGAAAGGAGAGGAGAGCCAAAGGTGGTGGTGAACATTGAAATCTCCTAGAATGGAGATTTCAGAGAAAGGAGAAATGGATAGAATGTGTTCCATCGTAGAAGTAAGATAGTCAAAGAATTTTTGATAGTCAGTAGAATTAGGAGATAAGTAAACAGCACAGATATATTTCGTCAGAGAATGACTGGAAAGCCGAAGCCAGAGAGTGGAGAATTCAGAAGAATCAAGTTCAGGAACATGAGAGCAAGATAGATCGTTGCGTACATATACGCAATAGCCACCTTTGGCTTTGAAACGAGAATAGAGAAAGTAGGAGGATACAGAAAAGGGTGTGCTGTCAGTTGCCTCAGACAGCTGAGTCTCAGTGAGAAAGAGAAGGTGTGGTTTACACCTTCAATAGTAGATTTATTTGTTACTTTAAAGTGACATACTTTTCTGTGTAGAACAGTTACTTACCTGATGAGTAATGAAAGAATAGTTTCATTCAGAATGAGAACGTGTAAAATTTAAAAGAAAATTGAGTAACTTGGCAACACAGCAAGACTGCCACCAGCCTGGCTGCCTCCCATTCACATCTGTCAGATTTGAAAATTTCCCCACTTGTAAACCATTACAATAAACACCTATACATATAGAGTATTTTATGCTTAGAATTGCTTAAGCATGCATTTCCCAGAGTTTCCGGAGAAACTCGTGAATCACCCTGTATACAGCAGAGCAGTATCATCACTGCGATCTGGGAAGACTATTCCCATTTCAGGCTGAAGGTTTCATTTGGAGGAGGGGGCTGTAGCATGGGCCGAACAAGGTGGTACTCCCGAGGGGAATGGGAATGCTGGTGATAGGGAGAGCTGGAACTCCTGTTTCACTAGCTACCTAACCATCCCCCTTTGCTTACCTTTTCAGTGTGACAGTAACATGGAGAGTAGACCAGCATATTCTTCCAAACATTTCCTCTAACTGTCTTATGCACTACACCACATGCGCTGTGTATATCACACAACGTATCCCACGACGTTACAGGGCTTGACGCCAGCAAGGGCATGCGGACAGAAAACTTTGCCCCTGCTACCTAGTGGCGGACTTTTGGGGGGAGGCGTGACGGGGGTTCTGCCAGCATAGATCGTGGGTCTGGGATGAGATGGGGCTTGAACCTGTGCTAGAGGTTACAGGCCGTTGCGGTTCCCAGGCTGCCGCTTCCACCTAATAGGGAGGGGCCCGAACCTGGGAGTTGCGCCCCAGGATGCTGCCATATCAGTGGGTGTATAATGGCGGGGCAGTTGCAGTGCCAAGGCACGCTTGGAGGGTGTCCCTGCAGCTGTACTGGCAGGGTGCTCCGAGGCCACTACCACAGCCACTGGTAAGCTGGTGGGCTAGGGGTCTCTTACTGTTCAATGGGTAGGGCCTGTGGAATGTTTACCCCCCCCCCTTTATCGTTACTGAATATGGTAAGCACAAGGATAAGCATCAACGCAAGCCTGAGGACATTAAATCACCAGGGGGATGAGAGTAGGTTTGTGGAATGTGGGAAGTTTGAGGGGAAGAGCAGGGGAAGTCGTTGAGTCATTCAGTAGGAGGTGGATGGATGTGGCATGTTTGCAGGAAGTCTGGTACAGGGGTGGATCAGCCAGAAAGATTGTTGGGAAGGATTGCTACCATAAATTGTTTTGGAAGGGGGGGACTGACAGATATGGGGGTGTGGGTGTGTTGGTTGCAGAGAAATGGGTGCAATATGTTATGAATGTTATGAGAGTAAGCAATAGGATATTGGTAGTGAAATTTTGTTTGATGAAACGAGGATTGCAATTATATCGGCATATGCTAAACAGGCAGGGCTGGATGAGGTAGAGAAGGATAGATTTTGGGATGATATAATACCTGTAGCAGGTGGTATGGGTGATGATGAGATAGTGGTTTTGGGAGGGGATTTAAAGGGTCATGTGGGTGAAACAGCTCATGGTTATGAAGGAGTACATGGGGGATGTGGATATGGTGTGAGAAATGTGGAAGGGGAAAGAATACTTGAGTTTGGGGAGGCAGTAGACATAATTGTGTGCAACACACATTTTTAGAAAAAGAGTGAGTAGGTTGATTACGTACGAGTCTGGGGAAATAGGAGTCAGATAGATTATTTTCTGGTAGGAGGGTTGATAGGAGGTTAGTGAGGGATGTTAAAGTTATAGGATATGAGGAGTGTGTGCAGCAGCACAAACTATTGATTTGTGACATGGTGCTTAAAGAACGAGTGATGAAAAGGAGGGCATATGTACCTAGGAGGAATATAAGGAAGCTGGAAAACCAAGCAATAAGGGATGCCTTCTATAGTGAGATGAATAGAGTGGTGGCTGAATAGGGAGCCATAGACAGAGGTGTTAATGAACAGTACAGAGGCCTTAAGAACAACCTCTTGAGAGTTACTGATGCAATATGTGGTTGGATAAGAGGCCCACCAAGACATAAAGTAACTTGGTGGGGAGATGAGGGTGTACAAGCTGCATTTAAGGAGAGAAGAAGGCTTTTCTGGGAATGGAAGAAAGGTGGTAACAGGGAGGAATACTTGGCTGCCATGCGTAGAGCTAGAAGAGAGGTATACAGGGTGACGCCTGAGTCACAGAGACTTTTACCTGATAACCTAAATCATGTGGAAAGGAAAAATATGATATTTAGGGTGGCAAATCAAGTGAAGAGGGATAATTGGGATATTGTAGGTGAGCGGTGTGTGAAGAATGATGAAGGAAGGGTAGTGGTGAACAGTGGGGATATTAAAGATGCACAGAGAGAGCATTATAGTCAGTTGTTGAATGAGGAGTTTGACTGGGACAGGGAAGGTTTGGAGCCAGCAGATCCACTGTTTGGCCCTTGGCCTTTGATTGATGCTACTACTGTGAGAGAGGCAGTAGGCAGGATGCAGGTAGGGAAGGCAGCAGGGTTGACTGCTGAAATGTTGAAGGCCTCAGGAGATATTGGGGTGAGGTTAGTCACTGACCTGATAAATATGATTATATAATCATGAGTGTGTTGTCCTAGATGATTGGCTGAAGAGTGTAATTGTAAATGTGTACAAAGGGAAGGGTGATGTCCTGGAAAGAGGAAATTATAGAGGTATAAAGCTCTTAGACCAGATAATGAAAGTAATGGAGAGAGTTCTAGAATGTATGATTAGAGAAAGAGTGAATAATGATGAGATGCAGTTTGGGTTTATGGCAGGCATGGGGACCACTGATGCCGTATTCATTGTTCGACAGCTTCAGGAAAAATATATTGGAAAGTAAAGGGTATTGTATTTTGTTTTTGCTGATTTGGAAAAGGCCTTTGACAGAGTCCCTAGAGAGGTGGTGAAGTGGGCAATGAGAAAGCTTGAGTTGGAAAAGTGGCAAGTTAGGGTGGTTATGGCCATGTATGTGGGTGCTTGCACCCAGGTAAGAGTGAATGGAGATTTGAGTGATGAGTTTTCTGTGAATGTTGGTGTGCATCAGGGGTCAGTTTTGGGTCCCTTGTTGTTTTATCTTGGTACTTGAAGCCCTCTCATGTGACTTCAGCGATGGACTCCCATGGGAGATGTTGTATGCTGATGATTTGGTGTTGATTGCAGAGAATGAAAGAGAGGCAGAGGATAGATTTAGAGAGTGGAGAGATGATTTCGGGCACAAGGGCTTAAGGGTAAATGCAGATAAAACAAAAGTGATGATATCTAGGGCTGGTGGCGGTACAGTCAAAGAAGAGGGAGAGTGCCCATGTGCAATTTGCCACAAAGGTGTGGGAAGTAATTCCATCTTGTGCAATGTTTGTGATAAGTGGGTGCACAAGAGATGTAGTGGTATTAGAGGAAGACTGCGAGATAATGCTGATTTTATGTGTGCTGTGTGTTGGGGAGAGGAGGTGGAGATTGTTAGGTGTGAAAGGATTGAACTTGCTGGTGAGTCTCTTGAGTGTGTGGAGGAGTTTTGTTATTTGGGAGACATGTTATGTGCTGGAGGTGGGGCTGGAGCTAGCTTGGTTGCTAGGGTGAGAAGTGTTTGGAAGAAGTTCAGGGAGCTGTTGCCTCTCCTGACATTGAGAGGACTCTTCCTATGTCCTAAGGGGTCTTTGTATGCAGCTTGTGTCAGGAGTGTAATGCTGTATGGTAGTGAGACCTGGGCAGTAAAGGAAGAGGATATTCGCAGGTTTAAATGTACAGAAATGACAATGATTAGGTGGATGTGCAGTGCATCCCTGCGTGCAAGGCCTGGGGGGGCTGGGTTTACAATCGAAGAGTTGAGAGATAGGATGGGACTGGAGTGTATTGGTGTTGTGATGAGGAGAGGTATACTGAGATGGTTTGGGCATGTGGAGAGAATGAGGGATGATAATTGGGTACGGAAGGTGAGAAGTGTCAATATCGGGGAAGGTGTTGTGAGGGGTAGACCGAGAAAGACATGGGACGAGGTCATTAAGTATGACCTCTGGGTTAAGGACTGAACAGGGAAGCTGCCATAGATCGACCAGCATGGAGAGCCGCCATTAGGTGACCAAGGCCGACGCTTGCAAGCATGTTGGAGCCTTCAAAAACAAAATGAAATGAAATGTATGTTACATCAGTTTCCTTATATATGTTTTGCTGATGACAGTAACAGGTATAGACACATGGAAAGTTACTGGAGAATGTTTTCAAATGTTCTGTCCAGTTTATCACAATGTACAAACAGAAAAATTAAAAACCATTTTTTTTATTTGGTGTACAGTGTGGTTCATCATAATAACCACCTACTTCCTCCCAGTGTCTTGCATATACCCTCCTTTATTGTGGGAGGAGCTAAGGATGGGGATATTGGAAGGAAAGAAGAGTGGGTGTTGGGAGAAAGAGTGTTGGGTAGAGGAACAGTGGAAATAGTCCATGTGCCAGAGCCCCCCAAATTTGGTCATCGGTACCATTCAGGGGGGCAAATTCCCCTAGAGTGTTTTGAAAAGGTACATGTCTCATGGTGTCAAACATGCCTAGTGGACCTTCCTATGGCACAGGTTTGTGCTAAGTACAGGCCCTTTTGCAAGGGTACCCCAAAGTAACAGAAATATGATTGTGTTTTCATAGCAAAATTTATTACTTTAAGTATACTAATTTAGCAACTGCCTAGTAGGCAATGACGTTACTTTCTGTGGTCTGATATTCTATTTTACACCTTACTACACATGAAAAAGTACAATATTTTACATGTTTTGACACAAAAACACATATTTTATGATTTATTGACAATGTATTGAAATCCTCAGTTTCAAGGCAAAGATTAACTGTTTTCCTTGTTTATTTTTAACCTGTACTTGTTTTTAAGCTTGCTAAACTATTACATCTCATTACATGTCAGCATTTGGAAGGAATTTGAGTGTGAAGTGGAGGGAATGTAAGAAAATGTTCTGGAAAGAGGTAAAGAGAGTTAGGCAGGGTGCTAAAGAAGTTAGTTGGGGAGTGAAAGATAAAAATGGTAGATTACTAGTAGAGAAGGGAGAAAAAGTGAACAGATGGAGAGAACACTTTAATGAATTGTTGAACATAGAGAATGAAAGTACTGCAAGTATAAGTGGCTGGGGAATGGCTGGGAGAAGGAGGGTTGTGAGAAGAGAGGAAGAAATTAGTAGGATGGAAGCGGTGGAAGCAATGAAGAAAGTTAAAATGGAGAAAGCCCCAGGAATGGATGGAGTGTGTGGTGAAATGCTGAAGCTTGGGGGAGAGATAGTAATAGAATGGATGCGGAAGGTGTGCAGATTGGCTTGGGAGGAAGGTAGAGTCCCGGAGGATTGGAAGTCAGGTATAATTATTCCCCTGTACAAAGGAAAAGGGGAAAAAGAATTGTGTGGTAATCATAGGGGCATTTGCTTTCTTGTGTAATAGGAAAGTATATGGTAGGATACTTATTGACAGAGTTAGGGAAATAACAGAGAAATTAGGTGGAGAAGAACAAGGAGGTTTTAGGAAGGGAAGAGGTTGTGTAGACCAGATATTCATTCTTAGATCTTTAGTGGAAAAGTTTCTAGAGAAGGGAATGAAGTTGTATGCAGCCTTCATGGATTTGGAGAAAGCATATGACAGGGTGGATAGACAAGGATTGTGGAAAGTATTAAGAATATATGGAGTAGATGAGAAGTTGTTGAAGGCAGTGATGAGTATGTATGAGGGTGCTAAGGCTGCAGTGCGTGTGGATGGTGAACTGAGTGAATTTTTCCGTTTGAAGGTTGGATTGAAACAAGGATGTGTAATGTCTCCATGGTTGTTCAATCTGTACATGGATGGGGTTATAAAAGAGATACAAGGTCGGGCAGTGGATGTTGGAGCTGCCCTAGTGAGATAGGGCAGTGTTTGGAAACTCCCTGTACAGTTGTTTGCAGATGATACTGTGTTGTTGAGTGAAGACGAAGGGGAGCTGCAAGGCTTGGTAGAAGAGTTTGGGAGAGTGTGTAAGAAACAGAATCTAAAGATGAATGTATGGAAAAGTAAAGTGATGGTCTTCAAGAGAAGTGAAGTCAGTTAATGTACAGTGAGATTGGATGGAAAGGATATGGAGAATGTGAGTGCATTTCAGTACTTGGGTAGTGTGATGAGTAAGGATGGAAGTCTGGAGGGTGAAGTGCTTGAAAGGGTGCAGCAGGGAAAGAAGGTTGCTGGTTCCTTGAAAGCAGTGATAAGAAACAGAGAAGTGAGCATGGAAATGAAAAAGTTGCTACATGACAGTATTGTGATACCAACTCTAACATATGGAAGTGAAGCTTGGACCCTGTTGGAGGGACTGAAGTCAAGAGTGAGAGCAGTGGAAATGAGTTATTTGAGAGGAGCATGTGGAGTCACGTGGAGAGACAGACTAACAAGTAAGGAAGTGAAGGAGCGTTGTGGTGTGGATGTGGACGTGATAAGAAGCGTTAGGAGAAACATGTTAAGGTGGTCTGGGCATGTGGAGAGTATGGAAAGTGAGAGGCTGATGAGGAGAGTGTATATGAGTGAGGTGAAGGGAGGGAGAGGGAGGGGGAGGCCGAGGATGAGATGGAGGGATGAAGTGAAGAGGTATATGAGAGAGGAGGGTGTGAGCTGGGAACAGGGCAGTGAAGTGGCAGGGGACAGAGCGACATGGAGGCGATTTGTTTGTGGCCACCCTGTATGGGATTGAGGCGTCTGAGAATAGATAGATAGATAGATTTTGAAATCTCTCTCCTAAAGTTCCCGTTATGTTGCAAATTGTGTGAAATGCACCCATTGTGGTGACAATTGGCCTTAACTTCTCATTCCAAGTTATCTCCGCAGCCCTCGCATACAGAGCTTGGTGAAAACAGCATGCTATCTCCTTCAAATGTAGTGTTTGAGAGATCCTCAGGGCCTGATGGAGAATTGCATTATCAGTTGACGACATATTAGTTGCTGTGTCATTTATGGTAGGGGGAAATCCTACTTTGTCTTCAGTGATATTAACATTATTCTTTGTCTGAATGTTGAAACCAATCCAAGAGCTCACAATTAGGTTTTTCACATCTGTTTGTCTAACCAAGCTCCATACTAGGTTTTTCTGCTGTGCTAGTTGAACGGTCTCATCATAATCGAGGTCAACGTGCTCTTTCACTGGAGGGTCAGTCCTATTTCTAGCATTGTATGGGGGAATTAGAAGTGGGGGAGGTGTGATACTACGCCGCTTCACTTCCTCAAATGATGGGAGCCTCCTTTGTTGTTTCACAGTTGCTACATGGGGTTGAACTATTATACCATTGACTCTGTGTGATGTTCCTGAACCTGTCAGGGCCTCCTCAAGCCTATCAATGTTATCAAATGCTATATGTGTTGGGACACAAGGAAGAATGTTTGAAGGTATTTCAATATTGGATTCATCCTCACCTGCCAGTTTTTGAAGACAGAGGGCCATGTCAATTTCTTCCAGTTGTGTATAAGAAATGCCATGCCCCAATCTTTATAGTATGTTTATTAATTCTACATTTCCTGTGAGTTATTTCACTGCCGTAGTAGTAATATGTGTTCACTAGGCTTTTGAGTACCAGCACTGATGGCATAGACACAGTCTTGTGCAAAGGCTAGCATTCGTCTTGTCATCTTTGCTGATGGTTGTGTCTTTGGCATTTCCTGTCAAGAGTATGGAGAGAGAGCCAGTAAGATTGTTAAGGGTTTCTGGGTTTGGAGGCCAGTTTTGTTCCACCATTGATTCTTTTACATCAGCCCTGATTTGTTTGGAACAGTTGATCATTTTCTGACCGAAGTCAGACTCGTGCTTTACCAGTTCAGAGGCCATCGTAGCATTTTCCCTCACAAGCATTGCTTTTGTAAGGTTGTTGGGAATGATAAGGAGCTTTCCATTTTCATCTGATATTATTTCAACTGAGTCTTCAAATTCTACCCCTAGTTTTCTCCTGGTGTGTGTTTTTTGTGTGTTTTTTTTATTTCCTCAATACCAAGTGTGTTCATATTAGCAACAAGTTGTTTGCTGAGGTATGCCATTGGAAAGATGCGAGGTTAAACAAACAAATCATTGCAACAAAATCAAACGGCATTTTGTAAGTCGCCACTTCTTTTAAGGAATAAAGGCATTCATCATCACTCTCAGCTTGATCTGTACTAGTTTCTTCGTTTTGCCTTGTGTAAGATATGTAAGAGGAACGATGATAATGCGCCTTAGCTGCTACCAGCTCCCTTGAAGTGAGGCCCATGATTCTGGCATCCATCTTCTGCACTGCTACATGTCTGACTGTGGTATCTGAACGAAGGTCAGCTGACTGGCATAGAGGTTCTCTGGTAGTTGATCCTTTTGCATATTTTGTTACTTTGTCACAAAATATGCAGACTTTATCGAGCATTCCAGAAGTTGACCTTGATTCACATTTTCTTTTGATTTTGGCTTAGAGGCTTTTTTTGCTGACACATGAAGGTCCCTCTTCCTTCTGCAGACACTGAAGAATTTTCTTAGGGGTAAATGTTTTTTATGCAGTTTAAGTGGTAAGGCACTTTTGGCACCTCAGTTGTATCCCTATATTTCAGCTGTTCATCACAGCATTGGATTTCAGCAGCTGTTAAAATACTTCTCCACGAGTCCCAGCCTTTTAGTGATGTTAAGTCTTCAACAGGTGATTTAACATAACAAATGACACATGCAGATATTGTTTTATCTTATCCTGCCATATGCCATTTTCTTGGCACCTCTGGTTCCTTATCAGATTCTCTTTTCCTAATCAGGTTGGTGGCATGCACTCATACCTAAGAGGATACAAAAAGTGTGCAAATCATCTGAACAACTTTAGTAAAAGCAAAATTTGTGGGTTAATATACTAAACACTTTATAAACCAGCAAGAAACAGTGTAATAATGAATATTGTCCTGGGCATTAAGTGTAGTATGTGTTTTGCATTGAAAATAGGCTATTTTTATGGTTACCATGAAATTGGTTAAATTTTAAACAAAAAGCTGCCACACTGGCAAGTCCACCAAGGCTTTCAGAAAATTATGGGGGGAATTTGCCCACTGAAATGGTACCAAGATGTTGTCTGGCTCACGGTCTAAAACGGATTGTGGGACATGCTGTTTGAAGTGGGAATCATAATTATTACTACAGTGAGCTTTCACTCAGGGTAAGAGGTCCAATTTAGAATATTGCTGGTAATGACACTTATGATATACGGATTTTAGCCAGAGGCACTGCATTATTGGATCATCAGAGTACACTTGGGTGTGGTATGATGTCATCATACTTGCATTTTGAATTTTTACCCTGATTTTCTTTGTCAGTTTCAATCTGCATTATTGATGCCCTTGACTACATACAACAGGTTTGGAAATGGTTATGGTCACATGGTAATGAGTGATTTTGCATGTCATGACTGTGCAAAGTGCAGGAGCACTACATATGATGAATAACTGCTAGTACCTGTATTTTGCCAGATTGATGTGGTTTTGCATTTCACCTTTGTATGTTTTTTAGTTAGAATATCATCATTAATCATTTGACATCTCCAGGATGGACCTCAGACATATCAGGCCATACCCAGCTTGGAGAAGACAACAGTAACAACAGCAACAGGAAGAGGCCCCCGGGTGATAGCTTTGTGGACAGCATGGACATTTCTGACTTTGATAATTTTGAGAGCACAAATAGTAGGTATTAGTGGAGGAGATATAACTGCAGTTTTGGCATTCTTAATTTTATTACCAAGTCCCTCACAATGATTTGCTGTAACTAAAGGACGAGAGTTTCATAAATAATGTCAAAGAGCCTAGTTCTTATTCATGTAATTCTTGTAAGTGCTTTATGTGAAAATATTTCAAGTTGTGTGGCTGCACCACTCCACCAAGTTAACATTTCATTGTCATTCATATTTATCTGCAGCTTAAAATCCATGTTATATGATGGCAGTAGTTTGTGGCCCATGGCTCATATACACATTAACAAGACAGACTGCTGAAGTCTGGTCACATCGGTTGGGCATTACAGTACTGTAGAACTTTTGCTAAGGTCATGTTGAAAATTTGTTTTTGATGTAAGAATTTGGTACATGAAATTAATGTCTTGTGGCATGATGGACATCATTATGAGAAGAGTAGAATTGATTGTTTGAATGCTGTACTTGTGTTGGCTGTCAAGTTGAGAGGAGCGATGGCCATATTGCAGTCTTGATAGGTATACAACATTAAATATGTACAATCGCCCAAAGAAGTGATGACTCACTTTCATTAAGTTTCGGACAAAACTCCCTGGGTCTGGCAACGTTCGTTTAGGAGACGGAAACAGTCTTTGTCTGCCCTGCAAACATTATTTAAGGTGTTAAAAAAAATTAATCTTGCAAAAATACTAGTTAAGTTTAGCCTTTTTTTTTTAATATATCAATCAAAAGATAAATAAATAGTTACATCTGGCACATTTTCACGACATGCCAGTAGTTACGTAACCAGTGAAGTGATTTTCCCGCTAAATTTAGATATTTCAGAAGCAGTCTAGCTGGTATAAAATTATTACATTTCTCTAGCTCTTTTTTTTTTTTAGGTCTTGCCCTTTTTTTTTTTTCGTTAATTTGCCTCAGTCTGGTGGATTTTTACCGCATCTGAGACTAATTTAGCGGATTTCAATAATTTTTCCTTTGGCAACAGTGCACGGCAGGCCTTCCGTCAGTCATTACCATGCCTGGGGAGGGAGAGGATGTGTCGACCTTTGTCACAGTCCCCCCCCCCTTTCCTCTTATTTTTAGTATATTTTTTGTTTTGTTTTAATTATCATCAATGTCGCATTCATGCTTTTGACTATCAACCTCTCCCTCTTTAGTTCTTCCATGCAACTGCCCTACATGTTTTATAACATGTTGGAATTTCGTGTGAATAAAAATGACCAGTAACTCATATGATTGCACTGGTTTCACTAATGTCACTGAATGCCGGCAGATTAATTTGCTTCTTGATAGCAACACAAGTGGTAAGTGGTTGTTCTTGGGCACATGTATTAATCCGTCTGTCTTGGTCTTGTCCTACAAGGGGCTCCAGTAGCAAATTTCCCATTGTCTACCTCTATATAGCTTATCTATCTGTTAACTGTCAAGGTGCCAGTATATATGTCTTACTGGAGTATTTGCTAAATAAAGAGCAGTAATGTGCTTGCACCGATAGGCTGTAGTTTCTTGTTGACGATCCATCTTGCTTTCAGCACTTACGAGTTTACCCGCATGAATACCATCCCGCATAGAGAATTAAATCATTTCGTTTAGTTTTTGAAGGCTCCAACATACTTGCATTCGTCGGCCTTGGTCACCTAATGGTGGCTCTCCACGCTGCTCGATTCCTGGCAGCCTCCCTGTTCAGTCCCTTAAGCCTTAAGTCACACTTAATGACCTCGTCCCATGTCTTTCTCGGTCTACCGCTCCCAACCGCGCCCCCAATATTAACACCTCTCACCCTCTGTACCCAATTATCATCCCCCATCCTCTCCACATGTCCAAACCACCTCAGCCTACCTCTCCTCATCACAACACCAATACACTCCAGTCCCATCCTACCTCTCAACTCTTCCATCGTAAACCCAGTCCCCCCAGACCTTGCACGCAGGGACGCACTGCACATCCACCTAATCATTGTCATTTCTGTACGTTTAAACCTGCGAATATCCTCTTCCTTTACTGCCCAGGTCTCACTACCAAACAGCATCACACTACTAACACATGCTGCATACAAAGACCCCTTAGCCCGTAAGGAGAGTCCTCTAAATGTCAGGAGAGGCAACAGCTCCCTGAACTTCTTCCAACCACTTCTCACCCTAGCAACCGAGTTAACTCCAGCCCCACCTCCGGCACATAACATGTCTCCCAAATAACGAAACTCCTCCACACACTGAAGAGACTCACCTGCAAGTTCAACCCTCTCACACCTAACAGTCTCCACCTGCTCTCCCCGACACGCCGCACACATGAAATCAGCATCATCTCGCAGTCTACCTCTGATACCACTACATCTGTTGTGCACCCACTTATCTCAAACACTACACAAGATGGAATTACTTCCCACACCCTTGTGGCAAACTGCACATGGCCAGTCTCCCTCTCCTCTGATTGTACCGCCACCAACCCTAGATATCATCACTTTTGTTTTATCTGCATTTACCCTTAAGCCCTTGTACCCCATACCATCTCTCCACTTCTTAAATCTTTCCTCCGCCTCCTTTTCATTCTCTGCAATCAACACCAAATCATCAGCATACAGCATCTCCCATGGGAGTCCATCTCTGAAGTCACGTGAGAGGGCTTCAAGCACCATGATAAACAACAAGGGACTCAAAACTCACCCCTGATGCACACTAACATTCACGGAAAACTCATCACTCAAAGCTCCATTCACTCTTACCTGGGTGTGAGCACCCATGTACATGGCCATAACCACCCTAACCAGCCATTCTTCCAACCCTAGCTTTCTCATTGCCCACTTCACCACCTCTCTAGGGACTCTGTCAAAGGCCATTTCCAAATCAACAAAAACAAAATACAATTCCCTTTTCTTTCCAATATATTTTTCCTGAAGCTGTCGAACAATGAATATGGCATCTGTGGTCCCCCTGCCTGGCATAACCCAAACTGCATCTCATCGATATTCACTCTTTCTCTAATCATACCTTCTAGAGCTCTCTCCATTACTTTCATTATCTGATGTAAGAGCTTTATACCTCTGTAATTTCCCCCTTCCAGGGCATCACCCTTTCCTTTGTACACATTTACAATTACACTCTTCAGCCAATCATCTGGGACAACACACTCATATATAATCATATTTATCAGGTCAGTGACTAACCTCACCCCAGTATCTCCTGAGGCCTTCAACATTTCGGCAGTCAACCCAGACACACCTGCCACCTTCCCCACCCACATCCTGCCTATTGCCTCACTCACAGTAGCAGCGTCAATCAAAGGCCAAGGGCCAAACACTGGATCAGCTGGCTCCAAACCTTCTCTATCCCAATCAAACTCCTCATTCAACAATCGGCTATATTGCTCCCTCCATGCATCTTTAAAATTTTCATTCTTCACACACTGCTCACCTACAATGTCCCGATTATCCCTCTTCACCTGATTTGCCACCCTAAAAATCATATTTTTCCTTTCTCCATGATTTAGATTATCAAGTAAAAGTCTCTGTGACTCAGACTTCGCCCTGTATACTTCTCTTCTAGCCCTGCGCTTGGCAGCCAAGTACTCCTCCCTGTTACCACCATTCTTCCAGTCCCGGAAGAGCGTTCTTTTCTCCCTAACTGCAGCTTCTACACCCTCATCCCACCACCAGGTTACTTTATGTCTTGGTGGGCCTCTTGTCCATCCGCATATTGCATCGGTAACTCTCAAGAGGTTGTTCTTAAGGGCTCTATACTGTTCATTAACGCCTCTATCTACGGCTTCCTGTTCAGCCACCACTCTCCTCATCTCACTATAAAAGGCATCCCTTACTGATTGGTTTCCCAGCTTCCATATTTTCCTCCTAGGTACATATGTCCTCCTTCTCATCACTTGTTCCTTAAGCACCATGTCACAAGTCAACAGTTTGTGCTGCTGCACACACTCCTCACTTCCTATAACTTTAACATCCCTCACTAATCTCCTATCAACCCTCCTGACCAGAAAATAATCTATCTGACTACTATTTCCCCCGGACTCGTACGTAATCAACCGGCTGATTCTTTTCCTAAAATGTGTGTTGCACACAATCATGTCCATAGCCTCCCCAAACTCGAGTTTTCTTTCCCCTTCCGCATTCCTCACACCATATGCACATCCTCCATGGACTCCTTCATAACCTTGAGCTGCCTCAGCCACATGACCATTTAAATCCCCTCCCAGAACTACTACCTCATCATTAGATGTTTATTTTTCTGATTTGATGGCACTAACAATTTCGACGTTACGATTATCTGCGGGTTTTATTTTATGGGACATTTCCTTCAGTTTTTTTTATTTTCAATGGAAAATAAGTATTACAAGAGTTTCTCCGCATTTTAACCCTGAAACCGTTGAGCGATAGGGAGTGCATTTCATATTCTTTCGTACTGCTAAGCATCAACTTCAGTGTATTGTATTTTCCTCTTCCGTAATGTTGAGATATACACGATAAAAACACTAATATATTACTTTTTTGTGTTGTGTACCCAAATACTGCTCTTTCCGGTGTTCAATACAGAAAATATAACATGGCCGTGACAGTTGCCAGATACCACTTTCTGAGCGAAAGGTACTGGGAATCAGGTCATCACTTCTTTGGGCGATCGTACTATATATATATCATCATCATCAACCAATCCTATGTTGCCCTATGAGAAGCATAGAATCCCAGGGCTAGGCAAGTTGGTCCTGACATTTAGGATGAGAGTGACCAACCTATATTATTCAGTAATCTCTTTACTATTTGGACGCCCAGTATTCGGATGCATCACTATTCGGACATCGTGGGCTGTCCGACCCCCCAAATGCACAAAAATTCGAAAAAATCCTTTAAAAATGCAATTTTTTTGGACCGCGTCAGTTTGAATTTCCCACGCGCGCCGATAGGCTGTGTTTTCGCCCATCGCGCCTGTCTGTTGGTCTCATTTCCCGCTCCGCTCCTGGCTCGTAAACACTCTCTGAAAATGGCGGCTGAAGTGATTAGTTTTGTGGCGATGCCCTACCTCCTGCAGGGCTTGATGCTGCTCTTCACCTTCTTCATCATGTGTGGTGATGGCCCTGCCACCTGAGAAGAGGAAGAAAGTGGTTCTGACTCTGGAGAAGAAGAGGGAGATATTGGAGAAGGTGGACGCCGGGTGGCCGACTTCACGGATCCTACGTGAATTCAACCTCACTCGCTCCACTTTGTTTGATATCAAGAAGTCCCGAGACAAACTACAGCAGTACACGGCTGATTTCGCTTCGAAGACCAGACGAAACGTGGAGAGGAAGGTGATGTTTACCCCTAAGTATCCAGACATCGACCGTTCCACGCTGATTTGGTATCGACAACAACGTGCTGCTGGTGTGTTGGTACGTGGAACAGAGCTGAAAGTTGCTCATCTCGGACTCTGACAGCGACTAAATTCTCCAGGACTCGTCATTAGACCACACTGGAATTTACTGTTATGTACAGTGCAGTGAAGTGATGTGATCCCAGTTATGCGAAAGAAAACGTTGTGGAAATTGCTGGTTAGAAGTGCTGGTGATTGTAAAGTGCAGCGGAAGTTCTAAGGTGCGGGAGGTGCAAGGTCTTCCTATCAGAGTCTGAGATGACCGAGCGGGTTATACATGAGGTGGCATCATTCTTGTAAGTACCCTAACTTCATCAAAATTCCTTGTTTTGTTCTTTCCATATCATTAATCTCATACATAAACTGTGTGAAAGATGATTTGCATAATGATTTTCATGTCTAACTTGTTTTCATCATGCTGTAAATGGGTTAAAAAATTACCCTAAATGTTAATCATAATTTCCTGCTTTCAATTTAATTTTTTCATGCATGGTTTTTAAGTGCACCAGCTATGAAAAAGGTGAGTACCTTTGATTTGTGTGCAAGATGATTACCATAAAGATTTTCATGTCTAACCTGTTTTCATCATGCTGTAAATGGGTTAAAAAAATTACCCTAAATGTTCATCATAATTTCCTGCTTTCAATTTAATTTTTTCATGCATGGTTTTTAAGTGCACCAGCTATGAAAAAGGTGAATTCCTTTGATTTGTGTGCAAGATGATTACCATAAAGATTTTCATGTCTAACCTTTTTTGATCATGCCGTAAATGGGTTAAAAAATTACACTAAATGTTAATCTTAATTTCCTGCTTTCAATTTAATTTTTTTATGCATGGTTTTTAAGGGCAGCAGCTATGAAAAAGGTGAATGCCATTGATTTGTGTGCAAGATGATTACCGTAAAGATTTTCATGTCTAACCTGTTTTCATCATGCTGTAAATGGGTTAAAAAAGTACCCTAAATGTTAATCATAATTTCCTGTGTTCAATTTAATTTTTTCATGCATGGTTTTCAAGTGCACCAGCTATGAAAAAGATGAATGCCATTGATTTGTGTGCCAGATGATTACCATAAAGATTTTCATGTCTAACCTGTTTTCAGCATGCTGTAAAGGGGTTAAAAAATTACCATAAATGTTAATCATAATTTCCTGCTTTCAAAATAATTTTTTCATGCATGGTTTTTAAGTGCACCAGCTATGAAAAAGGTGAATGCCAGTGAATTTCATGTCCGGTCATAGCCTAACCTAACCTAACCATTTGTCTTGTAACAGTTTACATCATTTACTGTATTTGATACTTTGTATCCAATAATTTAGTGCATAAAATGTGAGAAAAGATGATTTCCATGTCTGATACTTACTTATACTGTGGTGGCAAGTTCTGAGCACCTATGCCTTACTCACCTCTAAATCATCATTTTTTGGTTAAAATTGAATTAATTCATGCTTTGTGTGCATTATTTATGTGAAAAGGGACCTAAATAAGTGCTATACATGTCCTTTAGGGAGGTAGGAAGATAGTTTTCTGATTTAGGTTAGGTTAGATTAGGGTCATGAATGACCAGTGCTGGAGCTTCAGGACCAATATTCGGACAAAACCAGTGTCCGGACATGCCTTTGGCTCTATTACGTCGAATAGTGGAGGTATTACTGTA
>JAGKTI010006621.1:27497-38846 GCA_018397915.1 Birgus latro
GTCTCTCCTCTCTTCCACTATCCCCCTTCATCATCTTCCTCTTCCTTCCCTCTTCTTCTCTCTCTACTCACAGCCCTTTTCTTCCTTTCCTCACCCTATCCCACCTTGCTCTTCCCTCCTCCCATGCCCCATCTTGCCACATTTTCCTCATCCTTCCTTCCTTACCCCATCTTCCCCATCTTCCCCGCCTGACACCTGCTCCCCTTGAGGTTCGTCACGTGGGAAATGCCTCATGGTCCCTTTTTTTGCCCCCCATCCCCCCCGCTCATCCCACTACGGAGTTGAGCGTCTCTCCCTCACGCCTGCTGACCTTCCTCTCATGCTGCCATCTGTCATGCTTACCGCCCTGTCTCGTTCAGCATGAGTAATGAAGTGCCTGATCCACTCTAGGAATATAGGACTGGCTGTCTTTTCATATACTTCTGGTGGACTTTCAGATACTCATTTTTCAGAGACATGGGCTTATCTTCGACTGTCCTTGGGCAAATGTATGTAGGTATTTGAATAGATAAATCCCTTCATGCGTTTTAGTATTTCGTTTTCATCCAAGCCAAGATTAGCAACTGTAAAATCGTCACGCTACTTCTGTGTCAGACGAGAAGTTCTATTTTCAGGTAACAGACGAGAACTGGTTGACTGAGATAGCCTTTCTGTTCTGTGTCAGTGTAATTGCATGATTGCTACATAAAAGAAGTCATGGATATTAAACAAAGATCATTTCCTCTCCCTCACCACAGATAAGCACATCAGAACGGCGTCATCATAAACGACAATAGCACTCCATCATAAATGAACTCGTACATACACAATAACGGACAATTTCCACAAACGGTACTTCTAAATTTTTTTCGCCCGTGCTTACAAGTAACTCTTCCCCGAGGTTCCCCAGGGCTCTAAGCTGGGTCTCAAGGATGCTAGAGTGAGTCGTGAGTTGGATACCTGTGTGCTCGTGAGTCCGTGGGGCTTAAAAGACGAGAGAAAAAAATATATAAGCACGATAAAGTATCCCTATGATAGTGAACGCCAGGATGTTGCGTTAGTATCGGATTTATTTGGAGTAAAAGTAAGAGGTCTGTGGACAAATTGGGCGTCATTTGCAGCGGGTAATTTCTTTTGATGATGGCGGTGTCTGGTAATGGCGACCTCTCTGCCAGCGCCCTCTAGATGTGGCTATAAAAAGTGTGTCGGTGTTTTTTGTCGTGTGGGAGGGTCAAAGGTGGAGGTGGGGTGGTGACGAAGGTGCCAGTGGTGGGGAGGGTGGTGGAGGATTGGGTGTTGTCGGGAGGGGTGGTGCTGGGTGGAGAGCAGGTGAGTGGGTTAGTGGAGTGGGGGAATGGGAGTTGTAATTGTAGAGGTGTGCGTGTTGTTGAGGTTGAGTGTTGTGTTGGTGCTGAGTGTTACAAGATTGCAATAGCTTGTGGTGGAGGGATTGGGTGGGATGGTGGAGGGATCGGGTGGGATGGTGGAGGGCTGGGTGTTGCAAGGTGGGGTGGTAAAGGGGTGGGTGTTACAGGGTGGGGTAGTGGAGGGGTGGGTGGTACAGAGTGTGGAGATGGGGGAGGGTTTTGCAGGGTGTGGTGACGGAGGAGTGGGTGTTGCAGAGTGGGGTGGTGGGGGAGGGATGGGTGTTGCAGATTATGTTGGCGCGAATAAGAGGTGGATGTTGCAAAATATGGTGGTGGGGGAGGGAGGGATTTTGTAGGGTAGGGTGGTGGAGAGGCGAATGTAGAGGCGGTGAAGTGGTGGGTTTGCAAGGTGTGGGATGGTGGGATGGTGGAGGTTTGATACGGTAGAGTAGGAGTGTTGTGTGTTGCAGGTTGAGATGGTGTTTTGCGGTTGACTCAAGATGGATTAAGTGTCGAGTTGGGGGTGAGATGAGGGTAAGATGCGAGTTAATTTAAGAGTAGATTTCAATTACGGTGTGTGTATGTGATTACGGTTGTGTCAGAGGTAGTTGATTGAGGAGAGGTTAACGGTGTCTGGTTGTTGGTGTGGGTTTCAAGACAAGATGTTTGGGTAAAGTGCGGCCTTTAAAACCCACGCGACGCCATTTATATCTTATTCGTAAAATTTACCGACGCCTTTGCTCAATGTAGGGAAGACTTGTTGAACTTGAGGGTTAAATATAGCTTTAACCTTTTGACCTGGAGTGGAAAACGTGTGGCGAGCAAAACTGTCCTTCGCTGGCGAGAGTAAAATAGGTGAGTCGTCAGTTGAGTCTTATTATCTGAGATTGTTGCTGAACATTTTGAGCTCCTGTGGTTTTCCAGGGGCTAGTAAAATCGTCTGGTATTGGTATTAGCCAGAGTAGAAGAGATAAGCTGCCAGCCAAGTCTTAATAAAGTGCAATACTCTTAGAGATTCTTTCGACGTTGAGTAAAATTATCTGTTAATGGCAAGGATTAAATAAAGATTACGTTATCTGAGAGAAGGCGTTAAGTGTGATGGACAAGCATGTATGAATGACTAAGGGCCTAGATATGATATCCAGGTGATCTGTATAGAATTTTTCAATGGTTAAACGTGTGGACTAGGTAAAATATTTAGCAGTGAGGTGAGTGTATTTAGGGGAGGGTGTGCCGGAGGATTGTGTGTAGAGGGCTGGTGTAGGTGTTGGATGTGAGTGATTAGGCAGGGTGTTTGTAGAGTTTATGTGCGACTTCAGGTGGGTTGATTATAACTGACTAACCTGCGAACTTAGTAAAGAAACTCACAGAACCGGATATATGAGTTGCACTGGATATTTAACCTAAAGGAAAATGTACCAGAGACAGAGATATCTATAAGACTGGCAGCTACCTTCTTAAATCTTTCAGCATTTATTTTTATATACATTATTTTCTCCCCCAGATTATTTTATGTTGGAGAGAACCTTCACTATGAAAGTATTAGAAACAATCTGTAGTTACTTCAGCACGGATACTTTTTTTTACCGCCTTTAAAGGAGCTTACTGAAATTAGGAGAAACCACTCGTGATGAAGGGGTTAAAACTGTGAGTGACGAACGTGTTGGAAGGGCCAAGATTTTTTTAAGGTCATTTATATAACATCTTTAGTAGGGTTATGATCTGGTTTTCCTGCCTGACACGAAACAGGGCGTAGCCAATAACGAGGCAGGGGGTAACACACTCTCCCTCTCCGCGTTTCACAGTAAAATGACCGTCAGAATTCCCGGTTTTGCCTTTCCCTCCGCAATCTCACTTTAATAATACGGTCGTGAGTATCGCATCAGGGGTACGAAGGTGAGAACAGGAGATGATAACAGACGTACAGAAATGCTGAAAATTTTGCAGGAACAAGCGGAGAGTGAAAATGAAAGACACACGAAGACTTAAATATGCTGGAAGTATGACAGTAAAGACTGGAGACAGAGTGAGAGAGAAAGAAAGAGAGATGGAGACAATATTCTGAAAGTCTGACAGTAAAGAATGGTGAGTGAAATTGAAGGAAAGATACACGAAGACTTAAACAAGGAAAAGCAAATGTACTTCGAGAAATACTCGTATATTAAACCCTTCATACCTGTGACGTTATTATTTTCTTCTCTAAATGTAGCTAGCGTTAGATGTTTTTTTAAAGGTTTAGTAAGAAGTCTCTAGGAGGAAAGGTTAGATAAGAACTCAGTAAATCCAGCAAGCCAAGAACGTTTTGATTTTTCTTTTTACTTCTGGAGGAAAAATAAGGAAAGAAAATAGCGAAAGGAAGTTGAAGAAAAAGAATCGGAGGTAGGAAGAAAAATAAAACATCAGAATATATGTAGCTGGAATCATCAAGGAAATGCAAAGAGAGAGAGAGAAAGAGACAGGGATGAGAAAAACATATGCAGTATTTAACTCGGAACCAAATCCCCTCATGCAGTGCGTGTGCAAGACAAGGACACGCACTCCCACGTCCACACTCGTCAACTCCCTTTCTCTCTCCACCAAGTCCCCCCTCCCCCTCACCACCACCCATTCTTTCCACCACACCCCTTTTACCATCCACAAACCTTCTTTTTCCACAATCCCTCTTCCTACTCGCAGCACCACTTACATTTCCCATCCCCTCCACCACAACCCTTCCACCAGAAACCGTCTCTCACTTTACAACACTACCTCCCATACCATCCACCATGTCCCCATCCATTCATTACCCTCCAACATCTCCAGCTTAACTTCTCTTCCTTCTCTTCGTCCACCACCACCACCTATTCTCTACCACGACGCCTCTTCTCACCACAACCTGGCCACTAGAAACCCTATCTCGCTAAGCCCCACCGCCCCAACTCCTTTCCTCACCACAGTCTCCCCACCCCAACCTACTTCATCACCATAACACGTCTTCCAATATCTCCACAGCTCCTCTACCTCCACCACCCACTCCCTCCAACTTACCCTTTGCATTGTCTTTCCCACCAAAATTCACCCTCTTCACCACCTCCCCTATAACCCCAACTCCGCGACACCTCTCTTTTCCATTTCACTCTCCCCTCCTCCTCTTTTTATTTTCCCCGTCCCCATCTTCTCCTATACCCCTCCTCCCTCTCGCTTCACTCTTCGATACAACACTCAACCCCTCTGTACCCTTCCCCGTTACCTCTTCCTTCCGATCAGTTCCCCTCTTCCTTCTTGTACTCCTCCCCTTCCCCCTTGACCTCACCGAAAGATCTCATGACTCTGGGCTTCATTGGGTATAGAAACCTGACACTGGAGATAACTATTTTTAGGATCTTGATTCTGGTTTAAGATTTCGGAGATCTAGTTTTTTTTTTCTGGTGGCCTATCATTTCTCGATATCATGGTCATAATTTTAATTTTATTTGGAGCTAACTCTTACTGTAACTTCTCATTAATTCTTTCGCCGATTATGTCCTGGATAACACCAAGCGATAGTATTCAATGATGTTAAGTCCTTGGCAACAGACTAACCCTGTTTGCGACTGTGTCAAACTCACGTACTTTATTCTGATGAACGTGTATCCTAAGCCTATCTTTATGTACATCCCGTTATTTATCCCAGTGATTTTCCAGTTGCCTTGCCAACCACCATTCTTCATAGCCATCTTCATCTACACCTCGTCACCCCCACCTCACAACATCCACCCCACAACTCTTACCCCACAACCCCCACCCAACATCCCCCACCCCATAAACTCCTCCCCACAACCTCCACCCTACCTGTACCTACACCTCGTCACCCTATGAGAAAGTCGGCCAAATCGCTTAGACTGACCCTTCCATCTCTTTTTGTTGTTGTTTGTTTTTCTCGTGTGTATACGCCACGTGGGAAGAGAAAGCTGGCCGACGTAGAGTGCACATTAATCCATCCAGAGCGCTGACGAGTTTTGGGTTACAGTCCTTCATATATGAGCCGATTTTATACAGCTTAAGAGATCCCTTGAGATTAATGTAGGCAATATCAAACATCCACTTCGAAGCGTCTAGAGAAAGCAATAATGACATACAAAAAGGTTAAAAAAAGACAAAAAGAAGGAAGAGAAGTTGTATTACGAGGCACTTGCTTGTCTAGTTTATGCACATGAATTTCATGACATCAATAGTGCTAGAGATGTGATTACAAGTACTGTCAATGTGATGTCCAGAAAGGAGTGAATAGGCCTACTAAACTGTGTGGTTTGGGGTTGAAAAAATAGGTTTAAAAAAAGGGGGACTTCAATGCACAAAGGGGACTCAAAAGCACAGAGAAATAGTTACTATCCTCCTCTTCAAAAAAATTGTAAGTCCTCTTCAAATTTCTCTTGAATAAAGTCACCTGGTGTTAACAAGACTCTCAAAAATAGGAACGTCGATGCATTGAAAGGAAATAAGTTGATCATGCTGGAGATGGCTGTTGAGTCTGTTCACGTGATTCTCGTAATATCGCAAGTTGCAGGAGGTGAGGTGACAAGTAATTATGATCTCGCGTGCCGTGTAGAATGAAGGAGTCTTTTCCTAAGCTGATTATTATTGATTTTTATAGCAAGAACAGAAATACAGAAAAGACGTCACACCAATGGAAGGAATAAAGGAGACTGTCTATAACCCCATCACAAGGAGAGGCTTCCCAATATCTGAAGAAAATCGTCAGTCTGTAGCTAGAAAAAAAAGTTCTCATCGGAAGGGCTTGAAGGAGTTTGTTTTAACCTCTGTAACAAGACTGCCTGTAGCCCCTCTTTGAATTCAATATTTTGGTGGTTTAAAAAAAAAGTCATTGCACTGAAGGATGAAAGGAGATTGCACTGAAGGATGAAAGAGGATTGTCCATGACCCCATCACTACGAGAGGCCTCCCCAATCTCAGTAACATCGTCTGGCGGTATTTTTCGTAATGTAACAAGCGCTAGGAGGGGAGATGCCGGGTAATGGTAACATCGCGTGCATGAGAGAGAGGTAGGACGGTGTCGCATTTAAACTGGTATTACTGAACCCCTTGAAGATGGGCGGCGTCCTAGATTTTTTTTTTTTTACTTAAATATTTGAATGAGTTTATTGAGTGGGTTGATTAAGGCTACATATACTTAAAACCCGTCCATTTCCACTAGTCTGTCAAAAGCTGAATTAAACTGTCAAGAGATGGAAAGACTAAAATGAAAAAATACTCCCTCAGGCTTAGAACATTCTCGCAGTTTTGGTCGATTTGTTCATGGATTCCGATTAATGTTTCTTATTTCTCCTCAAAACGTGTTGGTTGTAACTTATCTGAAATGGAGTTAAGCGAGATATGCTGATGTATTAAACCCTGTATAACTTTCACGATTGCAGCGTTTTATCGTGCTGCCGACAGACGATTTTACTCAGGTTAGGAGAGACCTCTCGAACTGAAGGGGTCAGAGGTAGCTTCATTAACCTCTCTAGCACGAGAGGTCTTTCCGAAGTTGAACGAAATCGTCTAAAGGTAGCAAAAACAAACTAAAATGACACGTAATTGTGCTGATAGGATTAAAATTTGTTGGTAATTGTGGCAGATATGGATGTCATGATTTCTGACAAGTGTTTCTTATGTTTTCTGAATCCGACGTGTTTCGTCTTTATTTTCCTTTGTCAGAGGAGAGCTACTAACACTCTCAGGCTCCAGTTACTCCCTCTCAGCTGAATAAAATCGCCTGGTGTCAGCTGGAATTGCTACGTGAGTTATCCCGACCATAAAGAGATTGATGGTACCAATATTAGTACTTAAGCTCCTATGACTAACTCCCAGATAGTTTTAATCGCCTCGTTTCTGTAGGAATAATGCATTGTAATAAAAGAAACACATCCATGAGAGGGTTGACATAATGGTATAAGCGAAGGAATATTACCGAAAATAACTTGCCGGTTTAGATGTTAGTGTGATGCTGCATTCAGTATGTGCGGCTTAGCTAAAGGTCGTTGCTTTTACTTTATGCCTTATGTCCATATACAGGGTTGTAGTTTATGTCCTTCGTCCATATACAGTGTGTCCTTAAAAGACCTTTATCCTGAGATCACCAGAGCTTACACCCATGGATATCTTCCTCAGGGGGTCTGCTAATCCTTTCAGTATGATGACTTTTATTCATTTTAATCAGGCTTCCACTTAGTATTCAGCTGAGGAAGGTATGTAGCTATGAAGAGGTTAACCAAATTTTTACTTAAATCTCTTCTAAGCCTCATAAAACCTTTAGGATATTACAATAAAAGCCTCTCATAAGCCGGATAATGTCATCAGGAGATTGCAAGAGTAAGATAAGAGATCCTGAGAGTGAAAGGGTTAATGAAGGATATTGTCTAGATCCCTCCACCACTGACACGAACCATGGAGGCGTTTGTGTATCTCTGAGGTGTTCCTGGAAGAGTGTGGCTGGAAGGTTAACCAATTCAATTCCGTGATATACTGTGTAAACCCCTTTAGTCCCATAAAGCATTTTGCCTCCTATTAACTTCTTCAATCCTATGACGTAGTTTGCTATCAATTAACCTTACAGTTTCATGAGGTATTTTCACTTATTAACCATTTCAATCCCACGTCTTATTTGCTGGTGTATTCTTGCTACCTTCAGACGATTTTATTAACCTGTAGGGAGGCCATTGTTAGTGGCGAGGTTAGGAACAGTCCCCGTCATTCCCTCTCACAACCTGGTCTCTCTCCCTAGGCTGAATAGAATCGTTTGAAGGTAGAGCAGAATATTAGAAAGGTCATCGGGTTGAAAAGGTTAAGATTATTTTACTTAGGTTTAGAGGGAGATTATTCGAACAGGACGGATTAGTTAAAACTATCATTAACCCCTTCAGTACGAGAGGTCTTACTTATTCTGCTGGGAATCGTCTCTTAGTTAGCAAGAATAAAACAAAAATAAATGCGTTATCGTAGTGAGGCGGCGTTATCAGTATACGGCGACGTCTTTATGTTTTCTTAATTTTTTTGTAATATGGTTTTTCTGTTCCATTTTGAAGGAACCTCTGGAACTGGAGAAACTGTATATAGCCTTCTGTTGGAACTGGAGAAGTTACATATAGACTTCATTATTCCTTTCAGTAGCAAATGGCTTGGTGTTGCTGAAGAAACTCACTGCGGAAAAACAAGCCTAAAATAACAAATACCGGTACGTCATTTGACTGAGGGTTTCAAATCTCATTCAGAATGCATATTTATTGTTGTTCTACTCAAACGACTTTATTTAGCAGTAGTCCCCAGGTAGTGTAGGGGTAAATGAAGCATATATCTAGCCCCAGCTTTTCAAAAATATAAGCTGAATAAAATCATCAGAATGCAGCAAGAATGAAATATACACAATAACGTCCTCTGCCAGAAGGGGTGGATATCGGTGTTGACATTGATCGAGCCACTCACGACGCCTGTGGTGAAATATTATGTCATGTAATAATCTAATTACATGGACGTGATCTTTCGGACAGTTCACGTTTTGTAACTGTATCTGCAAGGTGCCCTGAAAAATAAATGATCAAACCGCATAACCTTTTACGAATAGCCTGTTTAGAGAAATTTTATATTCATCTTGTTTATTTTTCTTTCGTTTATATATGCTCGTTATCTTTATTCGTTTGCCATTCGTATTGTTTATTTAAGGGTCTTATTTCTAGCATCTTTATTTTCTTTCCTGTTTATTTTGGGTACTTTTACAGTTTTGTTTTTCGTATTCACATTTGAAATTTTATTATTAAATGTCGTACTATCTTTGTGTTTCTCTGTTTACCCACTTTAGGCTAACTAAATTTTACGCTTTCTAGAATTTTTTTTACGTGTCTTTTTTTAATGTTTATTTTGGTTAGCTGAAAGTTTTCTTATATTTCCGTTTTAAAATCTCATCATTTATAAATTTTGCATAGTCTTTCTCTTCTTAAGTTTTATACTCGTAGGAAGTTTTCTCTTGTTTTCTAATTCTGAAATTTTTATTTTTGTGTTTTATTGCCCATGTTTTTTCGTTTTTGTGTTCATTATGTATAGTCAGTTTTTCATGCATTGCTTTTTTATTTCTTGATTTTTCGTATGTAAATCTCTCTCATTTCTCTCTTTCAACGTGTTTGTTTTTTCCCTTTCTCGGACTTTTGGTATTACTGCCAGTGTGTCTCCTTCTCCTCGCTGGTTTGTGTTCCATTCGTCTCTTCATTGTATTCCTCTTTTAGGCAGCTCCCTCATATGGTCCCCAGGCCTTGCGTCACCCGGCCCTCCTCTCCTCTCTTTCTTCTCTTCCTCCTCCCTTCTTTTTCTACCTCACTCTCTTCTTCCTTCATATGTTTTTCCATCTTACCCTCCCCCTCATGCCTCCCCTCCTCTCTCTACCCCACCTACACCTTTCGCTTTCCCTCCACATGCTCTCCTATATTGCTTTCCTCTCCTCTCTTCTTCCATTCATTCCTCCTTTCGTCTTTCTTTCATATTTTCCCCATCTCTCCTTCCTCCACATTCCATCTCGTCTAGCCTTCCCCTCATCCTCTAGTATGTGCTTCCCGTCTTTCCTTCCTCCCTCCTTCTTTTCATTTCTCGTCTAGTTCTCCCTTGCCCGCTTACCTCCCTATCTCCTTCCCTCCCTCCCTCACCTCTTCCTATCACCCTCCCTTCCTCGTTCCTTTCTTCCTTCCTTCTTTCCCGCCCTTTGCTCCTCATGTTTCCTCTCCCTCCATCCCTCCCTTCTATATATATCTTTCCTCCTAGGCTTCCCTCCTTCCACCTTACCTTCCCTCTGCTTCCCTCTCCTCCCGGCCTCCATTCCTCCCTGTCTCCCCTCCCATTCTCTCTCCATCCGTCCCCTCTATCCTGTTTCTCTCATCCCATCCCTTCAGGGTAGTTAATTAGAAGAGAAATGTGGTCAAACAAGTAAAGTAGGTGAAACAGAAAATAGGGCCAGAGAATTTTTTAATGGTCTAGGTTATGTGTTGCTGTTGTTGGTATTGGGACTGAGTGTTGTTTTTACCCTTATATCATTTATACACCTGATATATTGGGTTTATATGTGTATTTTTGTTTTTTCCACTAAGGTGAATATTTCTAGACTAACCAAAAGAAGAAAATTAGAGAGATTAAAGTGTTGTGGTGGTTATTTCTGGTTATCTATTCACCCCTCTTCCCATCTTCCTATTTCTCCCTTCCTTTCATCCATTGCCCTTATCTCAGTTTTTAAATTCTCCTTTCATCTAAACACTCACCCCTTCTACGACCTCCCTTGCCTCCTCCCTCCTCTCCCCTCATTTTCCTCTCCGCCTCTATTACCTCCGTCCCTCCCTCCGTCCTGCACCTCCATTCTCTCCCATCCCCCACCCCTTCCTTCACATTGACCTTTGAACTCTTCTCCCTCCCTCCCTTCCCTCCTTCCCCCCCTCTCCCTCCCTTCCTCCCTCCCTCCCTTCCCTCCTTCCCCTCCTCTCTCCCTCCCTCCCTCCCTTCTCCCTCTCTCCCTCCCTCCTGCATCATCATGCTTCTATTTAAATTTCTTTCTTGCTTTCCTTTTTTCTTCGTGCTAACCATCTTTCCTTTCTGCTATGTCTTCATTAATACATAGTCTTTTCTTCCACTTTTTTCCCCCTTAGTTCCTTCATTTCCATCCCACTCATGCTGCTTCTTTCCTTCTCCCTGTTTTTCCCCTTTTCACTCCAGGATTTTCTTCTTCCTCCTTGCTCTCTTCAAGCCTGTTTTTTTCTTCCCTCTTTCCTCTGTACCTTTGTTCCTCTACCTCCCTTCCTCTTCTTTCTTCCACCCATCTTTCCCCTTTCCTATAATTCTTCCCTCCTCTTCTACATTTCGTTACTCCGTTGTTTCTTTGTCTCCTTCATTCTCCTTCATATGACCGTCTTCTCTCCCAGTTGTTCGACTCTGATATATTCCTCCTGCCTTCCTTCCTTCCGTCCTTCCGTCCTTCCTTGCATCCATCGAGTTTCATTGACCCCGACGACCTTTT
>JAGKTI010006622.1:0-14639 GCA_018397915.1 Birgus latro
TAACAGTTTATTTATTTGATGCTTTGTATCCCATATTTTAGTGCATACGATGTGAGAAATGATGATTTTCATAGTGATTGCCACGTCCAATGCCTATTTACACTAAGCTGCCAACTCATGAACACCTATGCCTTACTTACCTCAAAATCATCATTTTTGTGTAGACCAGATATTCATTCTTAGATCCTTAGTGGAAAAGTTTCTAGAGACGGGCAAGAAGTTGTATGCAGCCTTCATGGATCTGGAGAAAGCATATGACAGGGTGGATAGAGAAGGTTTGTGGAAGGTATTAAGAATATTTGGAGTGGATGGGAAGTTGTTGAAGGCAGTGAAGAGTATGTATGTGGGTGCTAAGGCTGCAGTGTGTGTGGATGGCAAACCAAGTGAATCTTTTTATTTGAAGGTTGGATTGAAACAAGGATGTGTCATGTCTCCATGGTTGTTCAATCTGTACATGGATGGGGTTATAAAAGAGATACAAGGTCGGGCAGTGGATGTTGGAGCGGCCCTAGTGAGAGAGGGCAGTGTTTGGAAACTCCCTGTACTGTTGTTTGCAGATGATACTGTGTTGTTGAGCGAAGACGAAGGGAAGCTGCAAGGCTTGGTAGATGAGTTTGGGAGAGTGTGTGAGAAACGGAATCTAAAGGTGAATATAGGGAAGAGTAAAGTGATGGTCTTCGAGAGAAGTGAAGCCAGTGAATGTACAGTGAGATTGGATGGGAAGAATATGGAGAATGTGAGTGAATTTAAGTACTTGGGCAGTGTGATGAGTAAGGATGGAAGTCTGGAGGGTGAAGTGCTCGAAAGGGTGCAGCAGGGAAGGAAGGTTGCTGATTAGTTGAAAGCAGTGATAAGAAACAGGGAGGTGAGCATGGAAGTGAAAAAGTTGTTACATGACAGTATTGTGATACCAACTCTGACATATGGAAGTGAAGCTTGGACCTTGTTGGAAGGACAGAAGTCAAGAGTGAGAGCAGTGGAAATGAGTTATTTGAGAGGAGCATGTGGAGTCACATGGAGAGACAGACAAACAAATGAGGAAGTGAAGGAGCGTTGTGGTGTGGTTGAGGACGTGTTGGGAAGCGTTAGGAGAAACACGTTAAGGTGGTTTGGGCATGTGGAGAGTGAAAGACTGACGAGGAGAGTGTATGTGATTGAGGTGGAGTGGGCGAGAGGGAGGGGGAGGCCGAGGATGAGATGGAGGGATGGAGTGGAGAGGTATATGAGAGAGGGGGGTGTGAGTTGGGAGCGTGGTAGTGAAATGGCAGGGGACAGAGTGACATGGAGGCGATTTGTTTGTGGCCATCCCGTGTGGGGTTGAGGCATCTGGCAATAGATAGATAGATTGCCACGTCCGATACCTATTTGCACTAAGCTGCCAACTCATGAACATCTGTCCCTTACTTACCTCAGAATCATCATTTTTGGGTTGAAATTCAATGAATTCATGCTTTGTGTCCATTATTTAATGCATATGGTGTGAGAAAGGGTGATTTTCTTAGTGATTTCCATGTCTGATACTTACTTACACTTGCTGGCAAATTGTGAGCACCTATGCCTTAGTCACCTTTAAATCATCATTTTTTGGTTAAAATTTAGTTAATTCATGCTTTGTGTGCATTATTTATGTGAATGGGGACTCAAATAAGTGCTATGCATGTCCGGTAGGAAGGTAGGTAGGTGGTTTTCTGATTTAGGTTAGGTTAGGTTAGGGTCATGAATGACCAGTGCTGGAGCTTCAGGGCCACTATCCGAACAAGACCACTGTCCGGACTTGCCTTTGTCTCTATTACGTCGGATAGTGGAGGGATTGCTATATATGTATGTACAGTAAAACCTCGATATAACGGACTTCAATAGACCGGAATTCGCTTTTATCGGACTCGAGGAGCTACCGGACTATACTCCTATATATCGGAAAAAGTCCAATTAAGCCAGAAAGCAGTCCGGATTGCCTGACCACTTCAGCTATATTCACCAGAATAAGACAAGTAAAAGACATGTTTTTCAGTGCACAGTACAGTATTATTATACCATTTGATTAATGTAGTGAAGGTATAACACAGTACAATACTGCAATGGTGGTGAAAACCACTGATGCAATCCGGACTAATGTCTGATATATCAGAAAATGTCCGAATTCACAGGGGTATGTCCGGATGTCGCTTTTGTCGGAATTTCGCATTTTTCGGACTGGCTTAGGCCCCAGTTAGTCCGTGATAGTGATGTCTTACTGTATATACAGTAGCCCCTCCAATATCCAACCTAATTGAGCCCAAGTAATGTTCAGGACGTAGGCAAAATGCCCCTGGAGAGGTACTTATGGACTCCAACTAAACCTAACTTTGAAAGCCACCTAAATTACTCCCTACCGGAGAGGTGTGGTACTTGCCCAGACGACTGAAGCCACTACCAATCATCCCCAGCCATCACGTTTTGCTCCCCAAACCTTGCCCCCACAACATCCTGGAGGGCAGTCAAAACCCTTGCATCTGATCAACTCCTAATCATCATCACTACCAAAACCAGAATCACCCCACGTGGCCGCAGACACACATGCACTAATTATAAGGGAGCCAACTGGTAGGCCTTCATAATTGAAACAGAATAACATTTCAAAACATTAACCTCTAAAAGACGGGCATCTTAATGTTTTGACATACAGTCAGGACGGGCATAATCAGCGGGTGCGATATGGTGGCGGATTTGTGGGAGGGGAGGTGTGGAGGGGTGTGGGGGTTGTGGTTGGTGTGGGGGTGGGGACTGGGTGCTTGGGGGAGGTGGGGGGTGGAGGTGGAGGGTAGGGTGGGGGTGGGGAGGTGGGGGTTGGGGGTGGTAAGTGGGGGGTCGGGAGGGGTGTGGGGAAGAAAAGGGTTGGGGTGGTGGTGGGGGTTGGAGGGGTGGGGTTGTTTGGGGGGTGGGGGTAGGGGGATGGTGGTAGGGGGTGGGGGATTGGGAATGGTGGGGGGAGTGGGGGGTGGTGAGGAAGTGGTTGGGGGGATTGGGATTGTGGGGGGCATGGGGGATGGGGGTGATGGTAGGGAGGGTAGGGGTGGTGGGAGGGTGGGGGTTAGGGGTGGTAGGGGGCTGTGGAGGGTATTGGAGGGACAGTGGGGGGAGTTGGGGCAGTGGGAGTTTGGGAGTGGGGTTGTGGGGTGAGGGTGGGGGGGTGGGGGTGGGGGTGGGTGATGGGTGGTGTATGGGTGTGGTAATTGGAGGGTGGGGGAGCTTAACCGCATGTGCGGACACCTGTCTTTTTGGCCCTTGTACCCTTGGACAGCATATGCGGACACCCGTCTTTTAGGGGTTAAACAGTACATTTGTCACAAACATCAACACCACTGTGCACACTTTCAGTACAATTATACAAAATGCAGACAAAAGACACATCCCTAGAGAGAACAGAAAGTGACACAACCCCAACTTGACACCAGAAATTCAAGGCCTCACCAGTCAATGGGACACACTATGACACTCCCCAACACCCCATACACAAGACACCATACAACAAATACAAGAACTCAACACTCAAATAAACAATAAAATATCAGAACAGCAAACACTAAACTGGAATAATTATCTCCAAACACTTGACCACACAACAAACACCAGGAAACTACCGAACACTACACAGCATCACACTCTCCAACATCAAGACTGCACAATCACATTCTGCCATCACAGCAACAGACACCATACCTTCAAACAAACAACAAGCAAACACTCTCATCAATCACTTTTCACATGTCAACTTTTTTTTTTTTCTCCCAATGTGCCTGACTCTGGGCATAGGCTTCACAGCCTGCTATCAAGGCCCAGCAGTTCTCCTACATACCATACACCTCTGCATGTCACCACTTCGGCGCTAACACCCACCGTCCATATAGAATACATGCTAGGGCTGTCTCATACAGGACTGATGTATTGGTATTAGTGGGGGTATTTTTTTGACATGTCGGCGTTTCTTCTGGTAGATCAGTAAGGCCTAATTTAATGAAATTCAAATCCTTAAACTGTTCCCTGCCCCAGCGGGGATTTGAGCCTGGGTCCGTTAGGACTGCAGGCCACTTCTCTACCGATCGAGCCACCGCCTCCCCCATTAAACCCCCATCTTGACGACCAACGTGTCATCCGACGTAAGAGACAGTTCTCCACAGACCCAGACTACTCATCTTTCACTTACAACCAGAGAAGCACATCATTAGCAGCCTTAAGCACTCATCTGCCTGTGAACCAGACAACATAAGTAACATTCACCTTAAACACCTTGGACCACAAGGCATACAAGCACCCACGAACATATCAAACTACAGCTACTCACACAACAAAATACCCAACATCTGGATGCATGACATAATCATCACTATCCCTAAACCTAACAAAGACCCCACATTACCTTCCTCACACCACCACATCACACTCCTCTGCACCCCTTCTAAAGTCACTGAACGACTGGTACTACAACTGGTTACACCTCACACTTGCCTAGCCCCATCACAAGATGGCTTTACGCCACAACACTCCATAAACAGTCTTCTTGCAGACCTTACACAGAGAGTTTTTGTTGGCATGAATTCAGCTAGGCCACCACACAGAACACTTCTAGTCACACTAGACATTAGCAAAACTTTTGATGCCATCCCCTGCCACAACCTCACATACAAAATATTCAACACAGAAAAGCACAATAACACAAAAAGATGGCTGACAAACTACTTAGCAGGCAGATCTGCACATGTTACATTTGCCAATCAGTCTTCGAACATCAGAAACTTCACAAATGGCTTCCCCCAAGGATCTGTTTTGTCCTTTACACTCTTTAACCTATACATGCACAACATACCCACACCCCACACACCACAGATAAACATAGCTTCCTGTGCAGATGATATAACAATTACATGTGCACACCAAAATGCAAACACAAATGCACACATCCTCCAACCTTACCTCAACACACTACATGAATGGTTCACCACAAACAGGCTCAAAATAGCCTCAGCCAAATCTACAGTGACCCATCTCACAAACTGGAGAGCAGAACACAGTCACATTCCACATCTCACCATAAACAACACTCCCCTACCACACACACACAGACATACACACACACACACAATATCCATGGTGTAACATACAATACATCAATGTCATTTAAACAAAACATCACAAACAATAAAAGTAAAATAACGCCAAGACTCAATGCCTTGAGGTCACTTGCCCATATGACATTTGGACACAACAAAGAAACCACCACCACAGTATACAAACAATATACTGTATATGTTCAGTGATGAATTATGCAAGCCCTGCTTGGGCTCCTAATGTCACTAAAACACACTACATGTACAACACTCTACAGACCATACAGAACAAGGCCATAAAAATAATCACAGGCTGCACAGCTACTATACCCACAGACCACCTACATCAAGAAATCAAAGTCCCCAAAGTCAAGGATCACCTAGACATGAGAGGCACAAATTCTCGCTGCAGCCTCCACAAACCCACAACATCCACTACACTACTTGGCAGCACATCCACACACACCAAGGAACAACACCCAGCACACAATATCATACACAAATACTGTCATCTTTCCCCCCTCGCCCACCCCAGACCAGCTTCCAGAAGCTTATACATACTCAAATCACTTGTCGCTCCATTCAGTCACTTAGACAACACAGCTGCATGCGCAGCCTCTTGATATCCACCCTTCTGAATCCTATCTCCCTCGTGAGGTCAGGGTCTACCTGGCCAGGCTGAGATGTGGGTATCATCCAGCCCTCTTACGGTACCAGAAGAGGCTGGATGACTCCGTCGCTAATGCCTGTCCAGAATGTAACACAGCACCCCATACTATTAAACACATTATGGGAGACTCTGTTGCACACAATCAACACAATCACCTATGCCAACAACACAACATACACTCCTTGAGAGCTCTGTGGGAAAGCCCGCTGGCCTTCCTTAGAGACTCTGGGCTTTTCGGCCCGACTGCCTAGGGAACAACTACTACATGTACTACTATTCCTTACTGGACATGCACAGCACCTGTTTAAGACCCTTTTCATACAAATAAGGGACAGAAACCATAAAATAAATGAAAAGGAACCAGAGAATGAGATATTAGAAGTGAGTAAGGAAAATATTTAGCAGTGTACAGGGTACTTACGACACGTCCGTGGCTATTGCGAAGATTAACCTGCCTCCTCTATGGCTCTGGCACTGATGAAGGTGCACTTGTAGCACATACAGTAATCCAGTGTTGTGCTGCACTTAATCCTTTGCACTATGAATTATAATTTTTTTAACACTGCACATTCTGTTCTGTAGGTAGGTGGGAAGTGGGGAGGATGCTGGAACTACGCGTCAAAACACAGCTGTTCACCACTGTGCGGTAAATTTAAAGAGTAGAGATGAACACATATCAGCTTTTTTTTTGCATTTTGACTTTTTGTGGCCATTTTTGATGTATCAGATTGTTTTGGACGTTCATCCAGATGGCGATTTGTTTGGATATCTTTGGGTATATCCGAGACTTGGACTAATGGACCCAAGCCCAAAATGTCTGGGACTTGGGGTTACTGGGTCTTGGTCATCTGGGTCTTAGAGGGGTTACTGTATATATACAGTAATGCCTCAATATATGATACCCCTAGATGGCATACCCCGGCTCAACGATGTGGGTAGATATTTCACCATACCCCGCCTAACTTTTTTTTTTTTTTAAACCAATTTTGATTATATTTCAGACTGAACCTGTGTGTTTAGGTTGTCTTATAAACTGTTTTCAGCTTAGATTAATGTGTTTTAACCATAGGTTAAGTGAACATTGTCATTTTGGGGTACAGTTTACTAAGCTTGATTTTTTCCAGACGTATATTTGACGATTTTCAGATCTTGTATGTTGATTTTAGTAAGTTATTTATAGGTGTTAAATGAAGGTTAGCTTCCTTGACGGCTGTTAGGCCATTTAAGTTGGCTTTAAACTTTTTGGGCTCATTTGGGTGGGTTTTCGGCTTGGCTTAAGGGAAATCCAAGGCTGATAAATGGTCCACATTGTTTTACATGTTAAAAGTACCCCTATATTTGTTTCGCCGCCTAATGATGGGGTTTTACCAAACCAATTACATTGTTAAACCGGGGTATGCATTATATGTACAGTCAACAGCAGAAGTTCGTCCCTCTCAGCGTGCATGATACGAGCCTGTTGATCTGAGAACACTGTATGAGATAGAGTTGACAGGTATGGTTTAAACATCTAATATTAAAGAAATGCGTTCGGAGGTAAGAACACACTCCCTAATGATAATAGCAATTTGCAGCAGGTAGAATAGTTACGTTATTGTGAAATGTATGACATTGATGTATAAAGATTATTCGTTACGGACACAGATGCACAGGATTATTTGGACTGGACTGATGTTGCCAGCAAGGATTATATGAGAACGTTTGCAGTTATAAAGGTGAGGTTTCACAAAAACATTAATTGCGATGTCAGTTACACAAAAAACAAACATTGAAACTGACAGTGCTTGTTTCGTGAGTATACAGTTTTGTTTTACAAGTTAAACCACTTTCCTTCCTGACCTCTCTCGTCACCCGTCTCTCCTCTTCCCAGACATGCTCTGCCATCATCCATGTTTTATCGCTAATTCTGAAAATCCTATGTCTGTAGGTAGAGTGTGGAAAGTAATCAACATAAAAGTGTTAAATGAGCTTCTTTTTCTCCTCGATCGCTATGAAGTGTTATTCATGACTTGAATATAAATGCTACTAACATGAATAAATCGTCAATGTGGTGTTCAGGAGACAATACTCGTCACCATGTGTATAACACATATAACCATCGTTCTTACAGTGCTCCAAATACACTCCCCCTCCACTCCCTCGCCTCTGTCGTCCCTCCCCCTTCCACTGTCTCCATCATTCCTCCCTCCTCCCTTTGCGCCATCTACCAGTACCACTTGTTTCTAGTGCAACACTCCTAACCCCTCCCGACGGTTAAATTGTTTTGACCCTACCCGACTTCTCTGGGTTATCATTTCAAATGTCTTGTTTCTCTCACTTCCTCATTTTTGTTCCTGGAACCGAACAGTATAACGACGTTTGGGTTTTGTTTTGGACTGTATTCTTTAGTAGTGTGTAAAATTATTATAATGACCGTGACAGCTTTATTCGCTTATTTAGTTAGTTCTTTTTACGGGGTGGGTCACTAATGAGAGACTGACCAAGAGGGTGTATGTAGGTGATGTGGAGGGAAGGAGAGGGAGGGGAAGACCGAGGATGAGGTGGAGGGATGGAGTTGAGAGGTATATGAGGGAGGGGGGAGTGAGCTGGGGGGAGGATAGGCAAATGGTGGGCGACAGAGCGACTCGGAGGCGTTTTGTCTGCGGCCATCCTTTGTGGGATTAGGGTGTCGGGCTGTAGATAGATAGAGACTGTGACAGTGGCGGTCAAGATGCACTAACTGTTCAAAGAACGGCAGTCAGTGCTTCAATTTAGTCATCATTTTATTACTCCTCCCTAGCCATTAATCTCTTCCTTATACTTATTTTTTAAATCATAACATACATAAAATATTTATGTCCTTCTTTTCCCCAAAGAAAGTAAAAACTGAAAAATAATAATCGCGTGTGTAGTTTTGCACAAGAGTTTGATCTACATGCATCCAGAAAATATTTTCTTAAGTATTGACGGTATTCTTGGTGATAATTAGTAGTTCTCCAGTTACGGTTAAATATAGCAAATAGATGATAGTCAAAAGAGCTTTATTCTCCTAACATATAGTTGGCAACCATAATCATCGTAATATACAATGAAGGGGGATTATACTCCTCTGGATGAGTAGATTGTTCCCTTAGCGGAATGTGCTTGCCGTTAGCCCGGACAGCGGGCAGGTGTAAGTGAAAGTATCCGATTGTCGCTGTGATTATAATGTCACTACAGTTACGACTTAAACTCCTGTAAATTATAACTATACTCAAGTCATGAATAACCGATCTAGTTGGGGAGGTAAAATGAAACAGGGTCAATTAAATGAAACCGTGGGGAGGGGTTGGGGTGTTGAGGGATAGGAACAAGGGGTAATGGTAGATGGGGGTGTGAGGAGTGATGGAGACAGTGGAAGGGGGAGGGGAGGAGATGGCGAGGGGATGGAGAGGGAGTGTATTTGGAGCACTGTATTAACGATGGTTATATAAGTGTTACATTATTGGTCACGAGTAATATCTCCTAACCACCACAGTGATGATTTATTCATGTTACTAACATTTATATTCAATCCGCGATCGAGGAGAAAAAGACACTCATTTCATACTTTTATGTTGATTACTATCCACACTCTACCTACAGACATAGGATTTTCAGAATTAGCGATAAAACATGGATGATGGCAGAGCATGTCTGGGAAGAGGAGAGACGGGTGACGAGAGAGGTCAGGAAGGAAAGTGATTTAACTTGTAAAACAAAACCGTATACCCACGAAACAAGCACTGTCAGTTTCAATGTTTGGTTTTTGTGTAACTGACATCGCAATTAATGTTTTCGTGAAACCTCACCTTTATAACTGCAAACGTTCTCATATAATCCTTGCTGGCAACATCAGTCTAGTCCAAATAATCCTGTGCATCTGTGTCTGTAACGAATAATCTTCATACATCAATGTCATACATTTCACAATACCGTAACTATTCTACCTGGTGCAATTAATATTATCATTAGGGAGTGTGTTCTTACCTCCGAACTCATTTCTTTAATATTAGACGTTTAAACCATACCTGTCAACTCTATCTCATACAGTGTTCCCAGATCAACAGGCTCGTATCACGCACGCTGAGAGGAACGAACTTCTGCTGTTGACTGTACATACATACAGTATATACAGTACGCTGGGTAAATCCGTATGGCACAGTGTTTGATATTTCTGTCCTTCAGATGGTGCAACATCAGATGCCTGTAGTTTCATTGTGCATCCCAGGGCTCTCAAAAGTATCATGTGAATGAATGTTTAAAAGTACAGGAGAATACAAGGGTTACTGTAGTGGGAGACATGAAGAGTTTGGAATGATTAATTATCAGTGTTGTGGGAAGCTGGGGTGTAGAAGGAAATGGGAGTTTTTAATAGAAATTTGTGCTGTAGGAACTTTTTTTTTTTTAATAAGACACCTGTTTTTGATCATAAGATGGCTAAGTGCATATATGGGATGCAGTGAGTTTAAAATCAGTTAGAAGGTTATTAGTAGCTTTAGAACACACAGTATTACATGTACATTATTATAAAAAGTTTGAATTACAGGTAACAGAAGTTGGAAATAAGGACCCAGTAATGGAACAGAAAATAATGTGAGTAACTGGAGACAAGTAAAATTGCTGAAAGTCATAAGTTCGAACAAATAGATGAGATGTAAACACAGTTAAGGGTGTAGAGGAAGTAAGGAGCAATGTGCATAAAGGTACCAGATAATGGAAGCAGCTGAAGTAGTTTGTGGAAAGAAAATGAAAAGGAGGTAATAAGAGAAGGAATGTTTGAATTTAAAAAGAGTTCTATCTATTGCCAGACGCCTCAATCCCGAACGGGGTGGCCACAAACAAATCGCCTCCATGTCAGTTGGAAGGTTATTAATAGGTTCAGAACACCTGGTATTACAGGTACATTATTCTAAAAAATTTGAACTAAAATAAATGGAAGTTGGAAATAAGGTCCCAGTAATGGAACTGAAAATAAGGTGTGAGTATCTGGAGACAAATAAAATTGCTGAAAGTTATAAGTTGGGACAAACAGATGAGATGTATATGAGGATAAGGATTTAGAGGAGTATGGAATGATGTGAAGAAAGGTACGATATAATGGAAACAGCTGAAGTAGTTTGTGGAAGGAAAACGAAAAGGAGGTAAAAGGAGATGGAATGCTTGATTGAATAGTGAAATAAATGCAGCCTTGAAGTAAGAAAAGGAGGTGTCGATGAAGATGCTTATAAAAGAAATTGCTGAGAACTAAAAAAGAGAAATAGAGAGAAGGAAACAGACATATAGGAGCTTGAAGCATATAGTAAAATGGATGATAAAGGAAGGCTAGAAAAGAGTTGATGATGAATATGGAGGAAAGATATGAGTATGGAGTAGATAGTAAAAATGGATGATAGTAGAATGGATGATAAAGATTGGATGATAAGTATGGTCAGATGGGGAATGATAAAGAAAAATGCTGCTGGTACCTACATGAGTCAATAACGGATTCCTTGGTTGTAAGGGATGCAAGAGGATATGAAGAGAGAAATGGGGGTAAAGTAGGGGGTGTCCATGGTAGTGCACTAGAAGACTAGGGTCATGGAGTTGTGAGGTAGAGAGAATGCTCTATCTGTCTGGCAATAGCAGGTACGAAAATAATAGTAACATCATGCGGCACTGGTTAGTGCAGTGGTAGACCAATAGTACAGACACCAGTTAGTTGCGTGAATATGGGCTACAACTGATACTGTATACTTTGAGCCTACAGTTACTTAAGACAACAGGAGTGGATGACATTAGTGGATGTATGGTGGGAACAGGGAACTCAGCATAATGTACAGTTTATACAGACTGACATAGGATACCAGAAGACTTTGAGAAAGCAGTTGTAGTTCCTCTCTGTAAAATGAAGGTAGTAATGAAGGGATTGGGTGCACTCCAGAGCATTGCAGAAGAAGCCACTCCATATCATCACCAGATACACATTAAATTATAAACATAGTATACTTACACACGGAAGCAAATTTCTTTGTCAAATACCTTCTAGATGTGAGGGGAACTTTTTTTTTTTTTTTTTTAACACTGCCAACACCCTCATTTCTGTATATACAACCATACACAATCACACTTAGACAGATAAAAACTGTCCCAACAAGTTACTGTGGCATAACGAAGTCTAAAACTTTTCACCACCATCACATGCAAGGAGGATAAAAAAAAAAAATGCATCACCAGTCATACGTGTAATAGCCGTAGTTCCATCTACCTACTCAGAGCAACACCCCCCCCACATACACACACACACACACACACACACACACACACACACACTGACAGCATTGACATATTAGAAATGCAGCTTGATAGATCAGATAGGATGGACCAAGCCAGGTTGCTGTGACAACACCTATCCCTTCTTATACAGATTTAGACTAGATGGCTGTAGATGACACATAACATGCAGAGTGGTGCAGAAGGATGCATTCTCATTGTGGCACTGATATAAGTGGCAGCCCTACTTCCCAGTTATATACTGTACATGCCACACTTGTTCAGCAGAATCACCCAGTGTAACCCACATAATGGAGCACTGCACAGCATATGCCACACTAAGATGCAAAAGTGACATCAACAATGTGGGGAAACCATGAGATAACCTCATAGGGGCAGTTGCCTACTTGCAGTTGACAGGTCTGCTAGGCCAGGCATGACTGGGATTGAACAACAGCAACAATGGAGGTCCTTCAGCTACCTCCCTCTTGCTTTAAAATAGTGTGTTGGGTTGCAGGAGAAGGGGATTCCATTGGGTTCTTATTTCAAATGAACCAAGAGTAACAGCACTGTCAGTGCTGCTTTCCACACCATGCAACTCTTAATTTCAAATTCTTTAGCATTTCCACAACTGAGGTAACATGAACATATGAAGTATGTTGGACCTTTGTTCCACCCTGGTAAGATGGTTTGGCTCTCCATATTTATTATAGGCTTCCTTTGATCAAAGTTTTTCAGCAGCAGTAGCAATAACAGTGGTAAATCAGACATACCTAATATAGTGTTACCTTTTCAGTTCTACACCGTTGTGAAGAATGTGAAGAAGACTCATCAGCTTCAAGAATCAGGAGAATTCCAGGAATTTAATGATGATGTTGAATATTTTCTTGATGCCCTGCGTTCCTCCATGCCAGTTTCAACCAGATGCCTAGCTGCTCTTAACCTTGCACAAAAATGCATGGTACCTGCATTCAGAATGCATTTGCGAGCTCATGGTACTGTCATAAAATTCTTCAGTGCCCTTTCTGATGCACATACAGATCATGTAAGTTATTCTTTGTTGTGAAATTTGACGATGTTACAGGTGTGACTTTGCAAAGTGTGTTATTCCCTCTATAATATTGAAGGTGTAGCTATTTGTAAATGCTTCCATTCTAACTAAAAATCTCTTAATAATATGTATCTGCATGAAATGCTGTCTTCTGTGATGTCAGGTGCTAAGTACAGTATGAAAATACATATGATTTTGTGGTTAGGTGTGTATAGGTATTATAAGGTAAGATGATGTAGTTTCTGGTGTGAGTTTTTTCATTTGTGCATCATTGCACATACTGGGTGTTCTGTAATGATCAAATGGTGGGTTCTGTAAAAGTGCATGAAATGTGTGAAATTAATGCATGTTGAGTGGAAATTATATGAGAGAGGAGGGTGTGAGTTGGGAGCGTGGTAGTGAAATGGCAGGGGACAGAGTGACGTGGAGGCGATTTGTTTGTGGCCACCCCGTGCGGGATTGAGGCGTCTGGCAATGGATAGATAGATAGAGTGGAAAACTACTGTACCTGGTAATAGGTCCACAAAATGTATGCTGGACTATTCTATGCAAATGTAGCCTGCCCTTTGATGGTGTCTATCTATCTATCGATTACCAGATGCTATAATCCCGTAAGGGATGGCTGTTTGTCTTTGAGGTAGAGGTTTTATGGGAGGAGGCACTAACCCTCTGCCAACCCACTTGTTGACAGGTAAGGAACACATGTAGGTTGGGTTACCACCCAGTGTTGTGAATGGTTTTCTGGCTTACAGGAAACCATTAGGCTTGTCACTCATGTAAAGCCACATGAAAAGGAAAGAAGGGCAATAAAATGTGACAGGAATGATTGGAGAAATAGGATGAGAGAGTGCAGACAGAAAAAGAGTGATAAAGGCGAAGCACAAAGTAGGCACCACTACATTGAGTGAGTGGATGATGGTTGCCACCACCTACCACACACAGTAAGCAGTGAATTACTGAGAAAATAAGGTAGAGTTTAAATTGGATGTTAATTAAAGTCAGTATATGTACACCTGTCAAAAAAAAGTATCATTATTCACTCCCTTTTGAAATACTGGACAAAATGTTGATATGAGCCCTGTTAACAGTTGGTAGGCCTGTGTTCTGTATCAGTAGCAGCTGAGGATGGGAGTGCGAGTGAGAAGAGGAGGGTGCATGTAAGTTAGATCTCTGCCACCATAGCAAGAATTCTATAAAGTTGTAGGTGTCTGTCATTAAGAGATGTTTAAAAATAAGAACTATACAGTATAGAAGCCTTGGGTAAGTGAATACAAAAGTACTCTGATACATCTAATGGTACTGTTTTGAAACATCACAAATGAGACCTTTTGACATACTTGTGCAAGGTAACTGATTGTTCACTTTGATGGCAGATGCACTCTCTCTCTCTCTCTCTCTAGAGATGTTTAAAAATAAGGACTATACAGTATAGAAACCTTGGGTAAGTGAATACAAAAGTACTCTGATACATCTAATGGAACTGTTTTGAAACATCACAAATGAGACATTTTGACAGACTTGTGCAAGGTAACTGATTGTTCACTTTGATGGCAGATGCTCTCTCTCTCTCTCTCTCTCTCTCTCT